>JAANBB010000627.1:0-18887 GCA_014621425.1 Cylindrodendrum hubeiense | reverse complement strand
TCCGCCGGCTTGCCCGTCCTCACCACCGGCCCCGCCGCCGCCCTCAAGCGCCGCGAGAGGACCACGCCCCTCCGCACCGGCGTCCTCGCCGTCAAGAAGGGCATGACCAGCGTCTTCGTCGGCAAGACCCGCGTCCCCTGCACTGTCCTGCAGCTCGACCAGGTCCAGGTCGTCGCCAACAAGACCCGTGAGGGCCATGGCTACTGGGCCGTCCAGATCGGAGCCGGCGCCCGCCAGGGACGCAACGTCACCAGCCCCATGCTGGGATACTACGAAGCCAAGGGCATTGCCCCCAAGGCCGACCTCGCCGAGTTCAAGGTCCTCAATGAGGAGGGCCTCCTGCCCGTCGGTGTCCAGATTCTTCCTGATTGGTTCCAGAAGGGCCAGTACGTCGACGTCCGGGGCAAGTCCCGTGGTCAGGGTTTCGCTGGTGGTATGAAGCGCCACGGCTTCTCCGGTCAGGGAGCCTCCCACGGAAACTCCAAGAACCATCGTACCATCGGTACGACGGGTCCCTCGCAGGGCAGCGGTAGTCGAGTCATGCCCGGCAAGAAGATGCCTGGTCGCATGGGTAACGAGTGGGTGACGGTGCAGAACCTCAAGGTCATGATGGTGGACAACGAGCTGGGCACCGTGCTGGTCAGCGGACCCATTGCCGGTCCCAAGGGCCGTGTCGTCCGCATCCAAGACGCCAAGAAGCGCAAGGCCCCCGCCCAACCTCACCGAGAGAAGGCCCTCAAGGAGCTGAATGAGAGGCACCCCGATGCCGTCGAGAACCTGCAGGCGGCGCGAGAAAAGCATCTAGAAATGAAGGAGAAGAGACAGACGGCGCCTCTAGACCTATAATCTAGGCCAATGGATAAATGTTGTAAGATGCGTCGATGCGATGGAACAGAAGGACCAATAACCATGGACTATGTACTTTGTACGGCAAGGAGGAGATCATAGCGGGCTTTGTATTATACACACACCATCAACTACTGTACAGATTTGATCACAACCGGAGTTCTCAGGTTCGTCATATTTTATACCCAACAGTCTCAGCCACCCTTCACTCCGCCTTGTAGTCGACTTGCTTCCTGAAGCCCCTCGTGATAGCATCCTGCTCCATCTGCGACAGTGGGGCAACATCCTCTTCGCCGCCCAGCAGCCCGCGGAACGGATCGCCCAGGTCGAGCAGGTCCAGGTGGGTGCCGTCCTCCATGGTGAGGCTCCACTCGGTAGTCTGGAAGAAGCTCTTGGGGCTGGGCCGGTTGCTGGCGAAGCGCATGGAGCCGACACCCTTGGTGCCGCGGACGGAGAACCAAATGTCGATGCGGCCGTGGAGCTGGTTCATCTCGCCATGGATCCAGGGGATCTGGTGCTTGAAGTACACCTCGTCGCCGAGCAGGGCGCGGGCCTCGGGTGACGTGCGCAGGGCGTAGAGCGTCGACGAGACAACGGGCGACGACATCTTCTGGTAGTTGAAGATGGCGACGGAGCAGGTGGTGACGATGACGAGGAAGATGGGGAAGGTGCGGCGCCATTGGAAGCGGACTTCATTGATGTCTGTATGCAAACGTCAGATGGGGTTCCAATAGTGCCAATTGGCCCTGCGACCAAAGCCGGAGGCAAAAGGGAGCGGGGTTTTGCCCGTGTATGGAGGCGTACCTGGAAGCTCACGATCGGCCCGCCTGGCCAACATGGGCCCATCGCCGGGCTTGGGTGCGCGGGTGATCCATCGGCGCTGGACGGGGCGGGCGTTGGCGGAGCGGGCCTCAAAGGCGGCAGCAAGCCTCCGCTGGACGAGCCGGGGCAGCGATATTCGCTGCATCTTTGGATTTTGGCGTGGGGTGGTCTGCGTCGTTCGTCGCCGGTCAGGTGAGGTCAGTAAGAATCGTTGGAGTTGACAGCCGGCCGGGGAAATTTTGCAGCCGGCGCCGAGGGGTCCGCCGTCCCCCACTTCCACAACGTCGGGAGGTACCCTGGAGCTTATGCGCGTGGTCTTGTCGCCCGTTGGCGTCATAAGGCGACCTTTGCGACGCTAAGCCTCGTTCCGTGTGACGACGACGTGTGACAGCGACGTACAACGTCGTCCATTTTCACTCCAACCCTGTGAATCCCCGCTCTTCTTCCTTTTATTCTTATGGATCCATCGCCTTCATAGATCTTCTGGGCTTCTAAGCTTCTGATCACACACCATGGACAACGTCAGGAGCACCACCGCCCGCTTGAGGCGCACGTTTCAGTATCCCATTGAAGAGGACTCGACGGATTCGCAGCCTGAAGCTCTGGACGAGGAAGGCAAGCTCTCATCCTCCGTGAATTCTACCCTCCGAATCGATATCAACTAACACCCTGCCTGTCAGAACAAGAAGAACTCATCGAAAGCCTAGCCGCCGAAAACGCTGCCCGCGACGCCCAGTTCCGCAAGCTCCTCGTCGCCGTCCCCATCCATCGCCACCATCCCCTACATCCCGTCGCTCATCCGTCCCTCGACCACGCTCCTCGCCCTTCTGAGCCTCACCTCCCTGCTCTCCACCGCCTACTTGCTACACCACCTCCCCCCGGCCTCCTCCGGCATTGCCCTCCTCGACGCCTGGGCCCGTCCCAAGACGCCCCGACCCACGCGCGCGCCCTCAGTCCACGAAGATGACGATGACGACGAGGTCGACTATGCACCCCGCGGGAGGCGGCGCAAGAGGCGTAGCTCGTTCAGCTACGTCGAGAGGAGCTCCCCGCTTCAACTCTACCTGCCGTACTTGAACTTGGGGCTTGGCGTCATGCTCGTTTTGATGAGCTGGGTTGTTGGCCGTGCTGGGAACACGGCCGTGTGGACGGGCATGGGATATCTTCCTCTCTTTGTTTATTTGGTTGTCCTGGTCTCCAAAATGGTCATGAGCAGCGTGGATCCTGAAAAGGAGCTGACAGCGCTCAAGTACGAATTCAAGGGGGCGTAGCCGTCGGCCTTCCCTATGATCGGCAGAGAATTTTTCTGCAAACGAATGGGCTGGTGTATACATAATAATCGCGTGGAGTGCGTTATAGCCCACTTCAGAACGACACGAGTATGATTATGACAATATCAAATTTATGACTCTTTACTTGTCTATACCCAACTACTCCGTAGTCTTCGTAATGTCATGAACCAGGCATGCCTCATTACAGTCCATCTACATGTCTATAGAATCATTGAAGCGCAAAATACCATGACTTTTCAGCACACCATCGATGCCCTTGGGCGGTCGTGGAAAGGGGTCCGTCATGGGGCTCGCGTCAGGCGAGTCTGACGACTTGTCCATCACCAGTGCCAACCCGTGCGCCTTAATTGCGTCCACCAACGCCGGCACCATATCCTACAATAACAGTTAGCCAATATTCCACTTTGAGAGGACAAGACAAGGGGAAACATACCAGTAGTCGGGAATAGCAGATCAATCCCATGAAGTTGTTGCTCTGCGCAATCCTCACCACCTCCTTAATCGACGCGCTGCGTCGTCCGCTGCTCAAGCTTAAAGCGCCGTTCACATGACCGGTCGTCTCCTCACGTCCCAGGTCGTTGCACAAGAAGACCGGGAAGTTGGGCTGCTTCCAGTTGAGGGCGGTGCACAGCCGGGGGTTGTAACTGCTGAAGACGACAGACCGTACCACATCGGGCGATTGGGCCCGCTGCGCGCGCGCGTGGTCGAAGACGATGCTGAGAATGGCGTCGACAAAGACATTGACATCGAGCGCGGGGCCCAGTGAGAATGCTTTCTCCTCCTCAGGGGTCGGGTACAGGATCTGGAAGTTGACGTGGATGCTCGGGTCGAGGAGCGAGAGAGCCTCCTCAAGAGTGATGCCGGCCGTGGCAAGGATGTGGTAGATCTCTGCCATGTTCTCTGGCGTCTTGCTCTTCAAACTTTCCAGGTCGGCACGGCTGTTGCTCCGCGCCGTCATGGTTGTGAACTGCTCCAGGGACAACCGACACACGGGGATGTCCAGCCCGCCACAAGAAATGGTCCATCGGGGCCACAGAATCGGCACGCCGTCGCTGGTGTACTGCGCAAACAATCTCACGTAGTCTCCCGACAAGCTGGATCCAGTGATTATGGCGCTCGTAGGCTGGTTGAACTGGCTCGTCGCCTTCCAGTAAGTCTCGAAGTCGGTAATCTCTAGCGGCTTGCCCCTGAACGGCTTGATAACCTGAACAGTAAAGCTGATCTGACCAATAGCTCGGAGACGAGGGTCGAACAAAGGCAGACAGCACGATGAGTTGCCCTGGCCCTTAAACGTGTTAGAAAGGACGACCGTCTTGGCGATCACCTTAGCACCGTATGTAGGGAAAACGTCAAGGTCCAGGCTGAAGGTATCCAGGTTGTCGACCTGGAACGAAACAATTCGGGTATCTTCTTGAAACGGCAAAATGATGTTCTTGGGAATGAGATCCGAGACCTTGGAAGAAATAGTGAGGCGTGCGGCAGGGTATTTGCCGTCCTGGAAGAACATGAGGGGTTGCTCCTCCGATTCTCCGAAAGTGATCTGGACGACCGTCTTCGTGTCGAGGAAGTTGTGGCCATATCTTCGGAGAGGGATGATAGGCGGAGGCAATTCGAGTTCGGGGATCGCGTCAGGGTCGAGTGACATAGGCAGGGGAGCGGAACTGCTTCCCATGGCGTTCAACGAAGGTTGCACCATAAAGGGACTCGCTCGGGGTCGCGTGTTGAACGGCGTGAGCAGCTTCATGCATGCCAGATGGCCTTCCCAAGCGGCGTAGTACATGGCGGGGAAGTCCTTTTCGTCCATGATGTTTGCGTCCGCTCCAACCTTGAGCAGCGCTTGCAGACAATCAACATTTCCTTCGCTTGCTGCGTGGACGAGCGGCGTCCACCCGTATAGCTTATCAACTTGGTCCAGGTCTGCGCCGTACTCCTGCAACAATAGGAGAAGCTCCGATTTCTGGCCCGATCTCGCCACCAGGTGCTGAGGATATAGGCCTTCGGCATCTGGCAAAATTCCCGCGCCGTGTCGGAGCAGGAGTTCGACAACAGCCACTGAGCCATGCTCGCAGGCGAGATTCAGGGGAACATGAAGTACACGGTCCTGCTCGGCTACGGGGTCGATGTGGGCAGATCTGGAGAGAAGGGTCTCGATGCAATCGAGGCGTCCATGGATGATAGAGTGTATTAAGGGGGTGAAGTTGTCGTGGTCGATGGCGTCAATGGTACTAGGGTTGGCTACACGCCATATTAGCAACAGTTTCCAATAAGGGGTAGATCCTCGCGGGTAGCTTACCATCCAGCAATACCTGCAGCATTTCAAGCCTCCCGTGCAAACTAGCGTAGTGAAGAGGCATACGACCGTAGACATCTGTCCGATCTACCGCCACCGGATTATCTGCGTTGAGTCCCCATTCCAGAACATACTGCTTGCCATAAATGGCCGCCTGGTGCAAGCAATTTCGCTCATTGATGTCGTCGTAGGAGTGGAGGTCAACGAGATTTGTCTCAAGAAGGACTCGAAGAGATTCTTGGGGTGCCTCTGAAATGGCCGCGAGGAAAGTCCGCGTTATCCTCTCCATCAACGAGCTGTCTCCATCTGTTGCCTGGGTCGCAGATTGCATTCTGGTGAGCAGATCTCGCAGGGACTCGATATTTCCGGTAATCACAGTGTCCAACAGCAGCGTGTCCGCATCCCCCTCATCCGTCCCGACGAAATGTTGCGTTGTAACCACATGGCCAGACTGGAAGTTGACCTGGATCCCATCTGACCAGGCTCCAAGCTCTTGGAGACTCGTGGTCGCTTGATCGGAGAGCTCGCTGATAACGGTAGCATTGAAGAAGGGCTGAACCTCGACGGCTCTCGAAAGGTAGAGTTCCTTGGTCTTAGATTTTGACGTCTTGTCCCACTTCTTTAGGATTTTTGAGAATGCGGTACCATTGATCTCGACGAACTGCTGGAGTTTGTTTAGATCGGAAGCGAACTGTTGGAAGCCCTCCTCGAGAGTCGTGAACTTTGCGGAGCGTCGGGAGATGCCTTGCCGGATCTGCAAGACCTTCTTCTTGTCTAGGAGGGTCTTGAGGCGGATTTTAAGCTGTGCCGTGTCAGAAACTCGGCCAGGTAGGTGGTACGTGGCAAAATATAAGGGATTAACAAACCTCGGCTTCCTTTTGTAGGTAGAAGGCATTGACCTTGTCGAGTTCTCGCTCCTGGCCGATAGTGAGCAACGCTGCGGAGATGTTCATGGCGGCGGCGAACCAAAGGGGGATCTTACCAGTTGGAAGAAGAAAGTCGCCTTGTTGGCCTGAAGAGCAGCTTGGGAGTCGACAGGTGTGGCAGAGCGGAGAGCGTCATTCTGGGAGGAGATGGTCGGCGTTGCTGAGAGCTTCTTGATGAGCTACATGGCAGGGTGTCAGTGGTAGACGGCTCGGGCCACTAAGTGATCGCGTGCGCATCGAGGGAGAAGAAACGTGCTCCGGGGATGCAGAACTAATGGAGAGGTACGTTTGCTTTTGGCAAGCCCCTTTGCACATTGGGCAGCAGGGGATCGGGATCTGCAACCGGAGCAGGAAAAGGAGCCAGGGCGTACAGGGAACGGCAAGGCCAAGGTTGGGCAGAACGATGCAGAACAGGGCAGGGTAATGGAGTGGATGACAGGTAGGGTTGAAGAGGATTTGACGAGTGGGAGCAGGCGTTTGGGAGTGAAAACCCTGAGCAAGTGGGAATAGTCCGTGTGCGTGGATGGAGCGTGTGGGAGATGATAGCGGAGACGGGGGGACAAGATGGGGACGAGATGGGGACGAGATTGGGACAAGATTCGGGAACGGGAACGGGCAAGGGACAACGGGTAGCAGATGATAACGTTCAACGGACTGCGGGAGAGCGACATGTAGAGCGACATGGACTGACCTTTTTCAGGGCCTTGTAGTTTACAAAGCTAGCAGCATATTCGGGAACCTCGAGCTGGCGCTTCTGGATATGCTTGCCGAACTTCCTGGAGGGGGAGCGTCAGAAAGCCAAAAGACACACACAACCACCACCCGCCAGTGGAATGTAATGAGGGCTTATTTGGGGGGCAGGGGCTTACATGTTGCGGCGTGGACGCCCTCGAGCAGCCCTTGGCGTCCAGGAGATGAATGGAGATTAGCAAGAGAGTGTATGAGCAAGTGAGAGAGATGGGCCAGAGCGTTGCCTGCCAGGATATCCGCGAGTAAGGCAAGTTCCAGGTGTGGCTGGGTTATGCGAGACGTGTCTGTGGGCGCTGCGCTGTGCTGTGCTTGTCGTTTCGTGCGCGGCGGGTTCGGCAACGAGGCGAGAAGAGAGGGCAAGGTTGCAAGGCGCTCAGGGACAGCGGCAGAAGGTAATAGGGACAAGGACGGGGCGGTTCAATGCCTCGGGGTCTTGTTGCAGGGTCAAGTCAGGGTCAGCTCAGTTGAAGATGGAGGCCAGGTTGTGTAGACTTGGAAGCTAAATGCAGTGCAGTGATGTGTTGGGTAGTGTAAGGCAAGTAAGTGGGTGTGGTGTAGTGTGCGTGTGTAGTGTGCAGTGCAACGGCTGGTCGGCGTCGAGATGGACCGTCTTTCTCAGTCTCTCTCTCTCTCCACGGGACTCAAACTGGATTCTTCTCTTTCTTCCGGTGCCTCCCATGTAAGAGTGACACGATATCCCTCGCGCTTGATTCATCACCCGACCTCCGACGAGCCCTACGACGTGCCAGGCCGTCTCCCACGGGGCACGTGGGGGGGTTCAACCACTCCTCCGGCGGGGTCCCAGCTCGGCGTGCGCGAGGGCGTGAGGCCCGCGGTTTGAGGCGTGAGACGCTGAAAGCCGCTCTCACGGGCGACTGCACGGATGGGAGGGGAATCGATATGGGATATGGGGATTGGCAAACAAGGTACAAGAGCAGGCCGCGCCAACTCACTGACAGGCCGCGGAACCAACCAACGAGATATCCGGGTTGAGGAGCGTACTCGGGTCGGCAGATTTCTGCGGTTTAGGTCGCACAAATAATTCGTCCAAAACAGCCCGATGAGCCGTCGCAAGGTGAGCGCACAGACAAGCGAGGTGAAGTGTGAGCCGCAGAGGCGGGACGAGGCCAACGGGGTGAGTGGTGATCCTGCGGTGACGTGGGACGGGGATGGATGGGGCGACGTCGAAACGCTCTCTCTCACTTAAAAAGCGGCGGCGCAAGCGGCGCGAGACTCGACTCCAGTTGCAATGCAGCGCTACTTTACGCTACACGCGGCGCATGAACGAAAAATGTAGATAAATCGCCGGTGGGAATGAAGGAGAGTTTTTTTCAGATTGGGGCCGAGTCTGAGAATTTGATTGAGCTTGTATGACAGCGGCTCTAGAAATGGAACAAGTCTGCCCGCCCCTCTAGGTCCGCTCGTCGGGGCGTCTATTATCTGCCTGAGAACCTCGAGAGCAACGACCCAAGCACAGAGTCAACCAGCAAGCGGGGGCTGCAGCACGCGCTTATGCTCTGTTCGGATCCTTCCTTGGACAATGGCCGGGCCTAAGCAGCAACGCGGTTAGATCCCACGCCTACTGAGCACTCGCTTCTTCGCAATAGCCTCTTCCTTGTCTCGTTGTCGTCCGTTGTGTTTCGCCGACGCTCAGTTGACCAACGTGCTCCAGGCGGCGGGTCCCATCGGGGTAATGGCACTTCCTCGGCTGCCTTTATATTAGTGGCTTAACACCATCAGGTGCGATATGCTAACAAACCCACTAGTGCCCTAGCAGCAGCCGCATCCCCGTCGTCATCGGAATAAGCATCTGCTAATCTCGACCCGTTCGCGCCAGGTTCTGTACGCGGCCAGCCGTTATCCGAATACCCAATCGCCGTGGCGCATCTGCCCCCGTGCTCGAGCGACAGGTAGGCGGCCGGGGAGGCTCTCCATTCCCTGCCCGTAGTGGAATCGAAACCCACTCAGCCAGAGCAAACTGACGAATGCGTGGCCCAAACGCATAGGCCTGGAGTCTTGCGCTATCGACGTAGGCCGTACAGTGCCCTTCTCCAGTGCGGAGTAAGGGGAGACGCCGAGTCCCGTCACGGCGTCGACAGCGATGCCTCTGTCGCCGGTGGCATTTACCATCTTACCAGCACTAGTCCAATGACCTGCTTTAGCTCATGCGAGAAAGTCCCGGAGACGTCATTGTCGAGTCCTGCAAAAGGCCCTTTTCGGTGCCCAAATGCCCACTTCCCACAGCACTGTGTACGTAATTCAGCTGCTTGTTCTGCTGGCACTTGACTCCATTACTGCTCCGTCACTTGCTCCGTCACCAATGCAAACGCAGCTATTGTCTCGGACATGAATCGGCATTGTGCATTTGAATCATTGCTCCTAACTATTGAGTGCTTTCGCTGCCTCAACTCGGAATAGTCAAGTCAGCCTCAACTTTCTGTTCCCAATCCTCAACCGTCCAGAACTCAAAACGAGAGTCCAGACCCCAGCCCTTCCCGCAGGTACGAAAATGTATCAAGCCACAGTTGAATCCTGACAAGTGAATTACAAGGCTGCTATTCCATGCTATCAGAACACTTCAAACTACCCAAGATTGACCATCGATTGCTTCAGCAAGCCCATCGACTGATTACCTACGAAATGGCTCTGGCTTCCAAAGTTTCTCCTTCAGTTCTCATCCTCCGGGGTTTGCCCTTCCCGCCGTTTGTCAAATTTGCTTGGCTTAGTTCTTCTTCGACGCCTCTGGTGAGTCAACCAGACTATCTGCCATGGCCTCTGCAGCCGCCTTCTTCAACCGCTCGCTGTCCTCCGTGTTGGTCTCCTTGGGCGTTTCCTTAGGCTTCTCCTTCGTGTCCTTCTCGTCCTCGCTATCGCCCAAGCTGAAGGGGTCGTTGTCTGTAATCGGGCTAGGATCAACCGTCGACAGGGGTTGCCATTTGCTTGTCCTTGAACCGCTACCAGGTGCTGCATCCTTGGGTGGCACTCGGGGTGACGACTCGTACATGTTGATCTCCTCGGTCTCCTCCTTGAAGCCGACCCGTCGTCCATTGCTGCCGGGCTTTGGTGAGGCCGATGGTGGTGGCGGCTTGAACATACCAGTGTTAGCCATCGGGCGGTTAATCGGAGCTATGACATTGTCAGTCTTCTGGGTTGACCCATCATCACCAAGTGAAACTTACTGCCATCCGCGGAAAACTTCATGCCGGCAAAGTCATCGCTCAGAACCTCCGGGTCCGCATCATATCGGTCATAATCTCCGCTTCGTCGGCTGGACTCTCCAGGGCGACGGAATGGTTCGCCCTGTCTCTGCGCACCCGCGCTCGTACCCTCCTCGCTCTCGTCAAAGTTCTCTTCAATCTTTTTCTTGAGGGTTGTGATCCACCCATTGACCTTGGTCTGGGTTTCATAGAATCCCTTGCGCAGGTTTTCCTGGATAATAGGAAGGTCGTGGTCGATGAAGCTGTGCTCATTGTCGTCTTCCCATTCATCCTGGGCTTGTCTGGTTCGTCCACCACTGTGGCCTCGATTGGAAGTCCGAGACTCGTACGCGCCCACGTTATCGTAGTGTTCCGCGAGCTGGCGCGCATATAGTTCATCCGCCTCCATTTGCGATATCTGACCTCTGGCTTGTGGTCGTGGGGGTTGAGGGGGTGGCACATCATCATCTTCGGTCTCGTTCTTCACAGCGTCGGGATCAGTCATCTCTGTCGACATATTAGTTCCACGTATTCCTCGATGAGAAACTCGGGAAGTACGTACCAAGCAACGCGTTAAAGGCGGGCTCGACACGGCCACTGCTCGCCCTCAAAACAGCCTTGATAACGCCAATATCCACGGTAGGGAAAGCCTCCTTCAAAATCAACTCGTTCTTCTGCGCCTCGCTGACCGGGCGGGGAGGCTTGGGCGGAGGGATTTCGGTTGCCGAGGCAGGGGCATTAGGGGTCGCCGCGGCGGTGGTCGCAGGGCCATCGTCTCCCAGGAGACTGCTCTCCTGAACATCGTCGTCGTCCATATCGAGGGGTCGAACGGTGGTGGGCGACTCTGCGCCGCTGTCCGCCGTGGCCTTGTTCTGCATATGAGTGGAGTTGTCAGTCACCTAGTCCTGCGCCGCATCAAGATTCCATGTGTCCATCTCCAGACTCTCTTGACGTACCGTCTCCGCAGGAGCTGACATGGTGTATCAGTTGGGTATCTCTCAAGCACACACCGACTGTGGTGGCTTTCGGGTTCAGAGGATGGTCAACTTGATATCCCGCTCTGTTGCGATCTTTCCGAGGGACGAGAAGTAGGGGAAATTGGTAGATCTCGCTTCAGCCTGGCTTACCCGTGATAATAAGGTAATGAGGCGCGAGGGGTCGACTGGGCCACGACGCTGATGACGTGCCCCACCTTGCCGGAGCTATCCAAGCCACACTTATTTCGCCACAGCTGCCAGGCAGCGAGCTCTGCCAGCAGGCATCTCTTCATGCTTGCAGGGGTTCGGCGTTCTAGTCTAGGGTAACTCCTTTGATTCTCGACTTTGAGCTTCGGCTGCAATGAACACCGCCTACCCTGACGCATGAATCGCTTCATGAAGGTGTCAAGGACTGTCATGCGATCCGTCTATGGTCTATATTCAACTTTTACAGGGAATCAACCGACATTTGACTGATTCTACGTCTCAACTGGCGTAGGAAGCAAGCATCAAGGGTCAGCTCCAAAAATGGCAGACTTAGATCTGGACTCGTCATTTATCCCAGCTCTACACAAACCTGCTGCACTGCTCCCAATCGCGAAACACCGAGAGAGTTTACTATACGTGATAGAGAAGCACCAGGTAACCATCGTCATTGGTCAGACGGGCTCCGGCAAGACGACGCAGATACCCCAGTTCCTAGAGAGCGCAGGATGGTGCTCAGATGGAAAAATCATTGGCGTCACACAGGTACTTATCCTTCCCAAGAAATGTTCAGAACTGCTACTAAGATGAGACCTATAGCCTCGCAGAGTGGCAGCTACGACAGTTGCCCTGCGCGTAGCCGAAGAATTTGGCTGTGAGGTTGGCTGTGAGGTTGGATATTCTATCCGGTTCGAGGATGTCACCTCTGCCGCAACGAAAATCAAGTTTCTCACCGATGGACTTCTCATTCGAGAAGCTCTCGTGGACCCCCTATTGTCACGATACTCCGTCATCATGGTTGACGAAGCGCATGAAAGGTCCATCAGCACAGATATTATTCTTGGGCTACTAAAGAAGATTCGCCGGAAGCGTCCCGATCTCCGCATCATCATCAGCAGTGCTACGCTCCAGGCTAAGGAATTTATGGATTTCTTCATGCGAAGCAGTGATGACCAGGCATCCAAGGGAAATGGTGACGCGAAGGACGCGGCTGCGACAATTGTCAGCCTCGAGGGCAGGACATACCCGATTGACATCCTTTACCTGGAATCTCCCGCGGAGGACTACGTGGAAAAGGTCATAAACGTGGTCTTTGACATACACACCCAGGAAAGCGAAGGAGATATCCTGGTTTTCCTGACTGGCCGCGAGGAGATTGACAATGCACTGGAAGCTGTGGCGGAGCGGATGGCTGGCCTCGACGCGAGGTATGGCCCGTTAATGCCACTGCCGCTATATGCTGGCCTCTCGAGCGAACAACAAATGTATGTCTTCGATAAGCCGCCTGATGGGACAAGAAAGGTGGTATTCTCGACAAACATTGCGGAGGCGTCCGTGACTATCGATGGTATCGTCTTTGTGGTTGACACAGGATTTGTCAAGTTGAGAGCCTACAACCCGACAACAGGCATCGAGTCCTTGACGGCCACGCCCATCTCCAAAGCAGCGGCGTCACAGCGAGCCGGCCGAGCAGGCCGAACGCGCCCAGGCAAATGTTTTCGACTCTACACGGAGCAAAGTTATCAGACATTGCCAGAGGCCAATGTCCCCGAACTTCAGAGATCTAACCTGGCTCCCGTCATTTTGCAACTGAAGGCCCTCGGTATCGACAACGTCATTCGATTCGACTTTTTGAGCTCCCCGCCCGCTGAATTGATGTCCAAAGCACTTGAACTACTATATGCTCTGGGAGCATTGGATGAATACGCCAAGCTTACGAAGCCACTTGGATCGAGGATGGCTGAGCTGGCAGTGGAGCCTATGATGGCCAAGACCTTGCTATCGGCACAGTCGTTTGGCTGTCTCAGTGAGATTTTGACCATTGCGGCCATGACGACTTTGAGCGGAAGCGTGTGGTTTCACCATGATGGAGAAAGGAAGAAGATGGAGACGTCCAGGAGGAAGTTTGCCGTGGAAGAGGGCGACCACTTGACATTGCTCAATGCCTACCAGGCGTTTGTCACAAAGGGAAAGAAAGAGGCCAAGTTTTGTCACGAGAACAATCTCAACTACAAGTCAATGACTCGGGCAGTGAGCATCCGAGCACAGCTAAAGCGGTACTTGGAGCGGTTCAGCATCAACGTGGACGAGACCTTGGCCGGCCAAGCCTCATCTTCGTCGTCGGTGGATAACACGAAGAAGGCGGAGCAGATTCGGCGGTGCTTGACGGCGGGTTACTTTGCACATGTTGCCAGGATGCAACCCGATGGAACATTCCGCAATGTTGAGGGCGGGACGGTGCTATACGCGCATCCGAGCTCGCTCATGTTCAACCGTAAAGCGGACTGGGTCATCTTCCACGAAGTAATGGAGACGGGCAGTAAGATTTTCATCCGGGATTTGACCAAGATCGAGAAGGCTTGGCTGCTCGAGTACGCCCCCGAGTTCTACAAGGTGGCGGACAGGCCCGGATGAAAGATGAGACGCCGGACATGGTCATTGCGGAGCGGCGCGTCTTGGCCAATCCCTCTTTCAACCGAGAGTCTGGGGATTAGAGGGTGCACCCAGAAAGCGGTGAAACCGCCGAACTACAGCCCCCATGAGGATTCAATAATGGTTTCACACATAGTGATGAGGGGGAACGCAAGGGTCACCGAGATGCAAGGGCTGAGGGATTTGCGGGTGATATGTCATTGATGTTGGTTGGGTTAGTGGTGTGACCTGGGGTTGGACGGCCGCAAGGGAGGGGACGTTGAGACCGTCCAGGATCGCAGATGGAGGTAGAAGATTCAGCCGCAGCATTGTATTGATAGCGTACGCAACTACTCGGTTCTTTTCCAAGTAAACGTTATTATAGGGAGACTGGGTGAGGTATATCAAGCCATGGTGGTGCGGGACATGGGCAGATGCAGCATTCCGATTTCTGATGACAACAACCCTGGTCGAGATGCAATACGCAGACCGAGATGGGCTAGGGTGGTCATACCGGCCATAGGTGCGGGCGTCTCGGAGGACTGTCAATGCCAAACAGCGGACAGAACGAGACCAGCAGGGCAGGGATGATGTGCGTCTGGCAGCAACTAGCAATCTCAAGCGCCAACCTTCTTCGGGGAACGCTGTAATACTACATAGTCGTATATTTACGTAGTATCCGCGTATTAAGGTGAGGAGGCATCCGACTGCCATCCCATGTAGCCTGTCTTGCATTGTTGAAGACGATATTCCTGCAATCTTGAATCGGAGCTGGATTCGCCGCCCAATCGTGCAAGTTGGAGGCTCTGAGATGAAAAGAGGAGTACGACTGGGGGAGATCGAGTAAGGGCATTGGCGGAGGTCATCTCCGCCGAGGATTGCGT
Source organism: Cylindrodendrum hubeiense (assembly GCA_014621425.1). NCBI lineage: Eukaryota > Fungi > Ascomycota > Sordariomycetes > Hypocreales > Nectriaceae > Cylindrodendrum > Cylindrodendrum hubeiense. Next base: position 4,287 of record JAANBB010000627.1, on the reverse strand, counting down.
ACTTCGTAGGTCGTGGGACGAAGGAAACCCACCGACGGTGAACAACACAACGCACTTGCGCATGGAGCCCACATGGTGCTTATGGGGAATAATCACTATGGATTATAGTACATCCTCCGGCACTATTATTGCATTGGCCTATGCCACCTCACCGAAGCTGTCGACACAGGCCACAAGTGAGCGCTACCGCGGGACAAATGACGGCACACATTTCGCACGTGCCTTTCTGGGAATCGCGTACGCAGCAGGATTCGGGAAACCGCAAAGCTGCAGGGATGAAGGATACAGCGGATAGGCCACGGCGGAGGAGTGACATTCGCCGATATCCGACAACTAATATTTGTTGATGCGAGGGAGTGGTTGAAGTCTCTGTGTGGATGGCCTCCCTTCTGGGACTAGGGCCAGGGGTAGGCAGTTGGGGCTTCACAGTGTGCAAGATGGCCTACCGCCCGCTAATATCGTGGTAACTTTGCACAGCCATACTGTGGAGGCAAGGATCTACAATCACAGTGACGGCACAGCATAGGTAGACAGGCTGCGGTCGGTGATTTCGCGGCGGACACAACATAAACAAGTGAGGGTGAGACGGACAAGACAGAGGCAGAGACAAGCAGCAGCATCTCCCCCACTGTGTCTCTCCTCCCCCGATGTGCCGCCAGCCCAGTTCGACAGTGCATGTGGTGAGCGCATGTACTACGTGGTAGTGGATGCACGTACGAATGACGGCGACCGCGTACCTGCATCATGCCCCAGAGAGCCAACGTGCCCCCTGGAGCGCCACTTTGCGGATGGATGCGCGGGCGGTTTTCCCCTTACAGCGGGCAGCCATATGAAGGCCCCTCCGGGCTCCATTCCATCGCTCCAGTGGCTGAACCGAGTTGAATCAGGCCAGCCAGTCCCAGCCAGTCCCAGCCAGTCGCGTGCGCCGGGCGCTTTATGCTTGAGTTTTCGGGTGGATCAACGGCCGAACCTGGATGTTGTGCAAAATGAAGAGATGCAGCGTGCACACCCACTCGTTTCCCAGATTTTCTGCGCTGACGAGTGAGGCTTGTGCAGGGACGGCGGTTCGCTATGCAAGGCGGCCGTCGTGCAGCTGCCGCGCGGAGGAACTGCTTGTTGATGAAATGGATGATGTGATGAGTGTCTCTGAGCTGCGGACATTGCGCTAATCAGGGCGCTGGATTGCTGGAAATTAAGGAAGCCGCAGCATCTGTTGTTGTTTTCCTTTTGTTTTCTTCTTCTGCAAATCGATCTCGTTGTCTCTGATGAGGCAGTGAGGGAGGAAGGGCGCCTCAGTGTGCAGTCGCCATGTGCTGGCGTGTCGACATTGCTTGCGAGCGCACAACCACCCCTGGACAGACACAGACTGAAGCCGCAGGTGACTCGTGAGAACTGGCTCACAATAGGCAGGCAGGTTTCCACGCCCTTGTTGGCTCCATTGCTCCATGGCTCCTGGGCTGCTTGGTCCCTGATCGCTTGGTGCGCCGCGGGTGTCTCATCCGTCGCCGTAGCCAACGCCGGGCCATGTCTCTCGTGCGAAGCCGGCAGGGTCTGTGGTGAGTGGTGGATGGTCACAGCGGTTTGGGGTGGATAACCGCCCCTTTCACCCAATCTCGTCTCGACCCCCTCCCCCCTTTGCTCCGCAGGTTTCCACGCCCCTTCCAAGGATCCCAGGGTCCCAGGATCCAAGAAGCCCCGAGGGCGGATCCACACTCCAATCTCTCTTGGGGAGGTCTGGAAGGGGATCCGACGCAAATCGTCCAATGGCGCCCCGGACGAAATCCACTGATGGGGGGACTGGCCCGGGTTCGACTGCACCATCGACTGCCCGCTCAGGGGGGGAGGGATCCATCATGGGATGGGCAGTGGGATGGGATATCGCGACTCGTCGTCACTCGCTGGACCAGGACTTGCAGGACTGCACGAGGACTGGATCAGGACTGGATGCGAGGAGAAGGGACCCATCGCAAGAAGATTGAACCATTGGATCGCCCCCTCCCGCCCGCTCCGGCACCACCCAAATTAGAACTCTGGGCCAGCCCGACAGGCACTGAGCCCAGCGCCGCGTTGTGTGCTATGTGCCCTGTAACTGCAAATGACTACCTACTGTCAGTGTGTAGCTACGGCGCCGCAACGCTCCAGGAGCCCTGCACGGAAGTAGCCAGCCCTGCCGGGCCCCGTCGGTACCTGGCAGCAAGTACGTAGCCCGCTGTAGCGAAGCTCCATACCACTGGGGCTGGGGGGCTGGACGGGCCTGGGCCGCGCCGCCTCGTCCCTGTCGCCCCCCCCGTTGGTAGCCTCCGTAGCCCGTTCCTCCATCCACCCATTTCGTCTCTTCCTCCCTCTTGGCTTCTTCTTACGACTCTCTTCTCCATCGTCAGTCCCTCTTTCTTCTCCAACTGTCGACCGATCACGACGACGACGGCAGCTCCCTCCGTCTCTCTCCCTCCCCTGCCTGCCAGCGGGCTCGTCACTCTTTTATTTGCCTTAATTCGGGATTCTTGTGTGTGTTGACAGGTTCCCACTCGTCGTTCATTCCTTTCGTGGCTCGCGTCCGGACCAGCTCCCGCTCAACCCAGCTACCTTTGTCCCTCTTTTACACAACATCACCGCCAAATCTCTGGCTCTCGCTCGCTGGCCTTTTGGCTCATTACTTAACTTCTATTACGGCATTTCTTCACTCGATTTCTTGCCGATTATCCTGCTTTCAGCCTTCCCCGACGAAACGAAGAATACATCCATCCATCGACCACAGCGCTGCTTATGCCCGTCATTCAACCCTCCGACGCCAACCGCCCTGTCGATCTATCCAGCAAACCGTAAATCTTAATTGTCATGACAGCTGTTTTTGGGACTTAATTCGAAAGCCTTAATCGTTATTCAACACCACCCGACCCCGTTTTGTGGAGGAAAGATCGTCGACGCTTCTTGTCGTCATCCCTTGAGTTGCCGTAGTAGGCGCATCAACACAAACACCCCTTCACCATGGCCTCCACCCGCAACGAGGGCTATCGCCTGCAGCCCCGAATCAATGTCCGGCGAGATGTTTCTCCCGCCGTCGGCTCGCAGACTGCCACATCTACGACTAATATTGTCAGCCGAATTTTGAGCCGATCATCGGATTCCAAGTGCGAGGAGTCGCCTAATTCGAACACTTGCGAGAAACCCGTCAGCGTCAGCACTCCTATGATAGTTGCCGTTGTTGTGTATGTCTACCAACCCCCCGTTGAACTCTAGGAGCCTGTGAGTTGATAGAATACGGTACTGACTGATTGTTTAGTGTTCCGGTTGTGATTCTTGCTGTTCTTCTTTTATACCTCCATCGCAGAAATGTCCAGAAGCAGAGGTTAGAGGATGTTCAGGACCCTCACAAGAGCTTGGACTTTGGTCTTGGCGAACCCAAGAAGTCGAACCGCAAGAGTTTGTTCATGGGAGGTGGTGAGAAGGGCCTGCACCACAAGCAGAGCCAGCTCTCTATGGACATGAACCTCTCGTCTCCCTACCTGCTGCCCCCGGGTCTTCAGCAGTCTCGGGAGTCACTTCACTCCCTCGCCCGCTCGCTCGGCAACGATCACCAGGACCCGTACCAGCAGGCTACGAACTACACCAACAGCGAGACTGGATCCATGCGATCCATGCCTTACGGCAAGGACGGTTCTTCACTCTACACCAAGTCGAGCAGGCGCATGTCTACCACCACTGGTCGATCTATTCCATCTCAGAGGATGCCTCCCCCCCGAACCAACTCCCTCCCCAAGTCGCCCACTTCCCCTTCGGACATCAAGATTGATCCCTTTGCTCTTCCCGCCATGCCCGAGCCCGCCCACAAGCTTTATTCTCCCGTCGAATCCGAGAAGGATACTTTCCAACCCAAGGGCATCGTCCCCGAGATTGGCACTGTTTCCGACTTCGAGGACCAGCACGATGCTCCTCGTGTCCAGCACCCACAGCCTTCCCGATCCAAGAGCCCCCAGTTCGAGCTTCCCGCTCTCTCTGAAGCTAGCAACAGCAACGGTGGCACGCCTGTTGCTGACGGGTTCCCTCTGCCCCCTCATCGGGACCGTCAATCGAATGGAGCTGGCCTCGGCTTGAACTTCCACCTCCCCAAGGGTCCTGTTCCCCCATCCCCAGACGTTCCCCACTCGGCTCCTCTCCCATCGCATGACCAGCACGTAGTTTTGACAACAGGAGGCGAATCCTTCTTCAGCCGATCCCAATATTCGATCCATGACAGTACCGTCATGCTGCTAAGTAGTTCTGGTACCTCCAGCTTCCGTACAAGTCGGA
>JAANBB010000626.1:0-18989 GCA_014621425.1 Cylindrodendrum hubeiense | reverse complement strand
CCACGGACCAGAGACAGTCTAGAGCCAGACAATGGGAGATGGCGGGCGAGGGAGTGACAGGGCGAGAATGGAGAGCGAGCGAGTTGACTGAGAGACAGCAGACTCATGGGTGTCGGGGGTGTGGGAGCTGCAGGGTTACCGTCATTTTCACGCTGGTACGGGCCCCGAGGTGGTGGAAGAACGGGCGACGCAGCGCCGTCCGCCGACCACTGACGACTCTGCTGGGGCACCCCAGCCGGGCCCAGGACGCTTCTGGCTAGGCGGAGGCCACAGGTGGGCTTGGGGCGGGCAGCGCTAGCAGTTGACAAGACACCATGGGATGCGCCGATGTGCTTCGCAGAGCAAGGTCATGGATGGGCCCAAGCTGCAGTGGGGTCTGGGAAGGGGGATCGGCGCTGTTCCCTTTGCCTCTAGTGGTTCGCAGTTGACGGCCCTCGGGGAGGGGGGCCAACAGGGCGGGAAGCGCATTTGCCAGTCAACTGGACTGGACGCTGGTTGCTCCAGAGTTGACAACTCGTGACAACTGCCGACTTCGAACGCTCGACTATGTAGCCTATGTGTTAAGCGAAACCGAGAGGCTTGGGGCCCCGACTGGAGGCGCAAACGCCGTGGCGATGAGCGGCGGTAGCGGCAGAGGGCCCTGGACGCCAGCATCGGGAGCAAGCGGCAAGCTGGGGGAGACAACAGCGGTAGCACTCCCATGTTCTCCTGGGGAATCAAGGTTTGATGCTGCGCGTCGTCAAAGCGGCCTTTGGGGGAGAAGCCTGAAACGGAGTGTCGTCTCCTCGGCCTCATCTCCCGGAAACACGACGCCCCAAATGCGTGTAAGTGCCACGGCAGTCGCCTCTTCTGAATGATCGATCTGGAGAGGATCAGCCAACAGCCAGCAGCCAACAGCCAACAGCCAGCAACCCAACCAACAACCAACAACCAACGGAATGGATCGTCCTTCTTCTCCCCTTCTTGCTCGTCCACTCTGCCGCACCCCATGGGCCTCTGGCTGCCACTGCCGTTGCCGCTGGCTGTTGTCCTGCAAGCCATGATGCGATTCGAGCTCCACCCGTAGACAGTTGCCCTCAGCTTTGGGGGCTCAGGATGAGGTCCGTCCTGCCTGACTCGATGCTCGACGCCCGCGCGCGCTTTGCTCTCTTCTCCCTGTAATCTGTACATCACCAACAGACAAGATGCCAACAGACGGCCTTGGAGGCTGATCCCCCCTTCTCTCGCGCGTTTTGCGCGTCTATATGTTTCCTTTTGCCTTCCCTCGTCGTGTTGCACAAGACAAGTCGAAAGCCGTCCACCTACCTACGTGCCGTCTATGTGACCTGCGTCGTGCTAGCCAAACCACCACATGTGCCCAACGTGTGTAGTTGCAGTTAGCTAGTCAGTAGTCAGGTTCAAGTCCAGCTCGGCACGGCGCCAAAGGGCCGAGGGGACCAGTTAGACAGTCGCCCCATTCCTACGCGAGGGGCTATCATATTCTTGGCGGGTGCTCTCTCGCAGAGTCGGAAAGGGAAATTCGACATGGCCCAGGACCGGATAGGTGACAATTGTCGTGTAGCTGCTGTAGCTTCTGTAGCTTCTGTAGCTTCTAAGCCTCCGTACGTTTGTACTACCCCAATCGACATCGGCAACAAGCCCGCCATTCCCCATCCGACGGCGCCGACATACCCTCGGAAACGCCAGGCGAGGTTCCAGCCCCAGGCCCAGGTCCTCTTGGCATAGAGTCTCTCTCAGCCACGAGCCATTCCCCAGCGGTCTGCAGCGGTCTCTCGTGGTCCTTTTTGGCCCTCATGGTCTCTCGTGGCTAAACCCCCTGGCTGATCCTTGCCCGAGAGCAGCCAAGCGGCCTGGAATCCTCCGCTGCAGGGGCGAGCTGCAACGGGGGCATCCCGGGGTTTCGCCTGGGATAGTGCTGCTGGGGGAGCTGTTGGTGCTGCTGGTGCTGCTGGGGAGGAGGCCGTGCAGCCAGAAACCCAGCACCTCCGCACCCCCTGTCGACGCCCATCCAGGCTTTACTGGACGCCTCTTGCCTGGTGCAAGTCAATGTCATCCCACAGCATGCGCAGCTATGGCAGGGCAAGTTCGGAAGGCCGGCCGCCCGCGCTGGCTCAGCATGGGTCGCATCAACACCCAGGTTGTCGCGCACTTGGTCCTAAAAGCAGCTGGGTTGCGTTGCTGAGCTAGAGCCTCCGGCCCGGTGCGGCTGGCAGCGCTCTCGAACTTCACCTTCAGCGGGGTGGCCCACTGAAAGGCGGCGGGGAGTCCGCTAGGACCCGCGCCGCACGCCTGTGGTGGGGGGGAGGCCCACTGGGACAGGTGCCCGAAGCCTCTCAAAGTCACACTTGAGCAATGTTTATGCTTGGTCCCTGCTTGGCGGGAGGACGAGACGAGACGAGACGAGACGAGACGAGACAACATCGGAGACAACAAGAAGCGGCCGAGGAACAATCGATGGAAGCAAGAATCAGACCATATATGCTTCCGCTTGCACATTAGGCATTTACATCCACTTTGCAGAGACCTACCTACTAGGTAGTACAGACGCGCACAAAGACAAACGAGGGGAATGCTCACAAGAGCAATCAAGCGTCCCTTGTTGCCTTGTTGATCATCTCTTGTCAACGCCTACGTCGTTATTCTGTTGATGATGCCCGCCCCCCCGCGCTTCTTCCCACTCGGCCGCCCATCCCCATTTCTCTACGTCGGTATCTCCGTCGATTGACATGCCGCTTCCTGTGCATCGATCGCTTAGACCTATGATCGACAGGGCACTACTATCGCTTCTTTCCACGACCCTTTGGATTATTCATCCATCACCACCCGAGTATTTCCTTCTTATATCCACTCCACGTCACGTCGCCAGCTGCCACGGGCCCTTGGGGCTCTCTCGGGCTCTGCCACTCACTGTTGTCGATCGCGCACAAGGGCTGTTGACCGGGTCTATCGACAGGGCCCTCACCATTAGCCCATTTCATTGCGGCAGGCAAAGCAATTCGGCAAATATCCCCCAGCTGTGGTCCTCCAGCTGTGGATAGAGTACGGAAGTACGGATAGAGTGGGAAGTGGTACTGGCACCAGAAACTACCAAAGGTTGAATCGTTGTTGGTGTAGGACCCAGAGGTCGTCGCATTCCAGAGCAGCTTGCCTCGCGAACCTTTGCTGAGCCGTCCATTGTTCGCTATGCGGAATCCGTCGGGGCCCGATTCATGTCTCAATATCCGAAATCCCACAATGCACGAAACCCTGGATCGCATGATTCGCACCCAGGATGGTCTCGGAACGATCTCGAAAACACACCTGCCCTTCTAGATGGTTGGTTCGTGGGTTCGCCTGTTTCCAACGGCGAGGCGCGACGTTCGCCCGCATGATATCCACGACCTGAACCGAGAAAGCCGTGCGTTCGTACCTTGCAATCCCATTGCGACCCGTTTCGACCCATCGCGACCCATCGCGACCCATTGCGACTCTGCACACCCGCAGCGTACGAATGATATACCTGGCTCCGTCCCGCCCGACCCGGTGCCACGGTGCCGCGGTCAGGCTCCGGGCCGCTGGTTTGGCATCTGCTCGCACCTCGGCTCACTGCCCGCTCTCGGCCTGGTTGGCCATGCACAATGCACCATGCACCATGCAGGAGGTTGCATTCCCAATGCGGCCCTAAGACATTCATCCCCGTTCCGATTCCAGTCCGCTTCCATGGGACAGACGCCCAGAGCGGCCCGTTATCGTCTTTTTCGCGTAGCGATAGCAAGGTGTTGCTCTGTCAGTGCGTGCTGTGTGTATGAACCGCAGAACCAGGACGCTACATCGTCTGCGGCCGCTCTCTATTCTCATAAGATCCGTGGACTACCTAGCTGTGCAAGGTAAAAGTCTTCATGCCAAAATGCCCATTCCCCAGTTCTTTCTTTCTATCCATGGTTTCTCCTCTTCCTCTACCCTGTCCGGCTCTACACGAGAAAGTGCTCCCATCGCCTCCAGTCATGCTCCGTCTATTATCAAGCAACTCTCCACCCCCACGCATGGTATATCTTGGCCCTTTCCTCTGGTCTTCTTCGTTGGGTTTGATTTGGCTTTGGGCTCTCGGGCCGCCCTCAAGCAAGCCGGGTCCCGGGGTTCCAGGGTTCCAGGATTCTAGGATTCTAGGATTCTAAATCTTTCTCCGAAGCAATGCTCCAGGCATCATCTGCCGGCAGTGTGATGAATCCCCACCGCCGTTCTACGCACCGTCCTGGTGCCCGTCCTGGCCTGCTCCGTTCTCTCCATGGTTGATCGGTTCATCCCGCATTGAGCGCTCGTCATCCGGCATCACCTCCCCTTCGCTGACAATAGGGAACGGTGTCAAGACGTGGCTGATATCCCCCCACCATGTCTCACCAAATTGCTTATACCAGTCCACCGTGATTCTCAAGCCTTCTGCAATTTCTGTCTTCTGTTCCCACCCTAGAGAACGGAGTTTGGTATCGTTTGTAGCATACCGCTGGTCGTTAAATGGCCGATCATGCGTATACTTGATCCACTTGCGGATCTGTTCAGGGGTATCGTGCGGTATCTTCATCAAGTCGAGGAGTCTATCACAGAGATCCAAGTTGGAAACCTCGTTGTATGATCCAACGTTGTATGTCTGGCCCACCTGGCCCTTGTGCAGGATGGTGTCAAATGCATCCGCGGCATCTCCGGCGTACAGATATCTCCGCGTAGGCCTGCCATCCCCATGCAGTACTACGGGCCGTCCACGGTTAAGGAGGCAGGTAAACTTGGGGATAATTTCTAGCAAATAGTTAGGATATGCCCGAAGCTCCACATGGGTTAGCCCGACAGTACTCACTCTCTGGGTACTGATGCGGGCCGTAGACGTTGTTGCTCCGTACGACAATGACAGGGAGCTTGAAGCTCTTCTGGTAAGACTGAACCAGCATCTCGGCAGCCGCCTTGCTCGCAGCATACGGGTTGGTCGGGGCAAGGATGCTGGATTCGAGCACATCGTCACGGTCTGCATGGATCTCGCCGTACACCTCATCTGTTGAGATGTGAATAAATCGCTTGATTCCCACCTTCTTTGAGCTCTCTAGAAGAACATGGGTCCCATACACGTTGGTGTGGGTGAAGCCATATGAATTGCCGAAGCTTAGGTCCACGTGGGACTGCGCGGCAAAGTGCAGCACCGTGTCAATGTCGTGTAGCTCCATGCAGTCGAGGACCTGATCTGGATTGGTGATGTCACCATGATAGAAAGAAAAGTTGGGCTTATCCTCTAGCACGCGTGTGTTGTTGAGTGATGAACAATAGTCTAGCTTGTCAAATGAGACAATCCTGTAGGCATGTGGGTATGTCAGGGTAAGATGGCGGACTAGCCAGCAGGCACTTGGAACATGGACGCGTGGTTAGCACGTGTGGAAGGTGCAAATGTGAGACTTGACATGGGATATGGACTCACATGAAGCCAGCTCCGCCGGTGATCATGATGTTTTTCACGTCAGGGCGAGGTTCAAACTGGGTGGTTCCCGTGAGGACCGGCGCCTTTTTCCACACGTCGGTATCCTGCACGTAGTGATGATGGCCATTAACCTGGCCTGAAACGAAGAGTAGTTAAATTAGTGAGTGATGCCTCAACTGGGATGCAAGGTAGAGGCAGGGGGTGCGGGAAGCGTACCGTTGGCGGCCGGTTGGTGCGTGGAGGCGGTCATGATGGCGGGGGATCCGAGAGGGAGGACCTTGGACATAACACGATGAGACAATCGGCGACAGCAAAGTGCAACATGAGGGTTCTTCCTCGCTCGGAACCAGGCGTGAGCGCGGGAGCCGATGTGAGAGTCGCTGGGGATGTCGATGTGGTGGATGTCGATGCAGACGTTGATGCGGCCACCGACGGAGGGGCAGAGGGGCAAAGGGGCCCCTGCAAGAATGGCGTCAAGTACAGTAGGTGGGAGAGAGGCGGGCGAGCGAGATGATGAGCCCGAACCAGGGCGCGCATATGCTGTGAGTATGCTGCCAGGACGCCGGATCAGGTAGGGCATATGCAAGTCTCACAGAGTCTGGCAGAATGAGGGCATTTCATTGCCCGTGGAGCCTCAGCTAGCTGCTGGCAGGACGAGTTGGCGGCGGTTCTAGGCCGGTGGTGACTAGTGACTGGCGTCCTGCGGCGGTCGGTGGGCTCCGTTACAGTGGAGCGAGAGGGGCCGCTGACTGCCGGGATGGGTTGGTAAATTTAGGTCGTCGCCTGCGAGTCCTGACAAGTTAGGGGCGCTGTTGCTGGTGGAGCGCCTTTGGGACTTCTCCGAGTTTACACATCTGTACAGGTGCTAGGCTATTTGTAGGTAGGTAGTTTTGCTTTTACTGAAGTGGCACAGGTGTTCCGCCAGCAAGAGTAGCAAGCAACAGCCCCCGAAGGAGACAAGTTAGGCGAAAACGTGACGACGGTCCTCTGTGGCGTGTCGCCAACCGGGCTTATTAGGTCCTGACTGTGCCTGTCCGTTTATTTCAATCCCGGGTGGATCGAACCCCCGGCGACAGATGGATGGACGGGAAAGAAAAACTCAATGGCACACGAGAGGGAGCATAGGGCATAGGGCAGAGGGCAGAGGGCCAACTCGACGCCGAAACCAGTTCTGCCATTCGCAGTTCGGCGCTCTGACGCTGTGGCTTGCCGACAGTCAGCAGTCTATCGTTAAGCGCAGCAATAGGATTCCATGTTGGATGTTGGTGGGCTGTCATCAGAATAGTCCACCAAGCCTGATTGCAGCCGGCGCAACGTTGCTCAAGCACCAACAACAGCCTAAAGGGCAAAGGCTGGTGAATATGGACCTTCCTGGGCTTGCCGCACTGGAGCGCTTTAACCGAACTGCGTTGATAACTAAGGTACAGTACATCCTTAATCGCCAATGACTCTACGGAGTACGGAGTAGCCGTCTCCTCCCAACGCCGTCGTTAATCACCGAGCTACCACCACGTAATATGTTCAACTCACTCCGCGGGTGGCGTACCCTCCCCGTTCCAACACTTCACCCTAGGACAGGTCGGGGCGAGTCGGTCCGTCGGAACCCATGTGTCTCCGGAGCTGCGCTTCTGTGGTGCGAACCATCTCGCCAAGACGCGGCGCGGTTACGCCGTATCGTGAGATGATCGGCCATTAAGCTATCCTCGCCGTCAAATGCCGGTCCTCGATCACGGAGCTTTGGCCCCATTCTTACCCATCTCCTCTGGCTGACCTCATATCTCCCCATTACAGGGCCCCATGGAAGTGCCCGGCCGCTGCTTAAACTCGGGAGCCGAGGAAGCGGCCATCGGCGTTAATTGCCTGCCTGCAAGGGTTGTCCCTTGTCGCGGACCTGATTCCTCAAGCGGTTATCCCTACAAGGGCCCCACGCAACCAGTCTCGTGTTGGCAGGGGGTCGACGACTTCAATTCATTTCATGGCTGGCATCTAGATGCTGTCGGTTCGCAAACTAATTTGTGACATCACCAACAGAGTCAAGTACTTTGGGTTAGGAATAAGAAAAAATTGAACCCAAATACAAAAGTGCCAGTACCCACCCACCTGGCGTTGTTGTGGGGTGTAGCATTGCCTACCTGCCTGTATACGGCGCGCTATGATGCTAACTCATGTTGTCAGTAACAGGAGTTCAGAGAGTCGGTTAACTAGGGTCCAGTCCCCCGACAACCAGGCCTTCGGAACCCAATTAATGAGGAGATGTCCGCGTATACTTCTCATCAAATATGAGGAAAGGTGTTGCAAAGTTGCTCCACAACCCATGTTCCGACATGGCAAATAACTCGGGTTTCTGAGCACCAAATTTCATACACCAGTGGATGGCGAATCGGGGGTGTGGACTGCGGACATCGACTCGCCGGTATCGTACAAGCTCTGAAGCTGGCCAGTGAACTACCTGCGTTTACTACATGGCATGTCTCAGCCCATCTTAGTCTCTCTAGGGCGAGATGACAGGGAGTTGATAGTAGAAGCCGATGGCGCAGGACTGGGCGATGGAGGTGTATACCGAGCTGTGCGATGGGCCGGCCCAGTTGCTACTAGTGTCCTTGGCTCGACAGAAGCGTGCTGTGAAGTATTTGGGTTACTGTAGTAGAGATTAATGGTAAATGTGTCACTGTACCCAGTTCGATGGTTGTAATCTTCTTGGGTTGTTTGCTCACGGTAACGAGAAAGACGATCAAGGTTATCGGTGGTCCACTTGGCGAAATGCCCACTGTGGAGTTTCTTGCAGATAATCGCTTCGTTTCCGTGGAGTTGAAGGGCCCGCCGGTATTCTCGGTACGGAAGGATCGACGCGCATTGGCGCAGCGGCTCGGAAAAGAACTAGCGGAATTCAGCGTCTGTAGATGGCTATCTTGCAGAGACTTTGGGGATTGCAAACGACGGCATTTTGGAATGTGGAGTTTGGGGATGTAATCATGAAGAAAGGAAACAAATAACAAGGGCGAGCTGCGCAGCATAAGCTCCTGTTTCCATGTGGTAGATATATATTGATAAAGGACAGTGATGGGGGTAAATAGATCATCGTACTCTTTCAAGTGAGATGCATGTCTCATAATTCCCAGTCCCGAACATCACACATCACTGGAGGGAGAGAGTACAGTTTCTGATATTGAGCGCCCAACTGCAGGGGATATCATTAATGTTTGCTCGTAATCTAGTCCTCTTAATTCTTGGTACATCCTGGCGTTTACAGGTTGAATCTCTTGCGGTCCTTCTCCATCTTGGCTTTCCATTCCCATTGGGCCGCATCTTCGCCTTCGCTGCCAGCGCGTCCAATGCCCTTGTCCACTCTCCTCAACTTCAGAGTGAATCGAGGTCCCAACTCCTGCAGACCAGCGCGGATGTTCTCAACGCCCTTCACTTCCGCTCCATCGGCACCCACAATGCTCTTCTCAGTCGCTCGTTTGTCTCGGAAGACGTAACGGTGCCGCCGGACGAAGATGTAATCACGCTGGTTGTGCAACGTCACGACTTGTCGACCCTGGAACTCGGGCCGGGGAGGGAACAGCGTCATGAAGAGCTTGGCAGTCAGGAGACCAAGAGGAGTCTTGAAGTTGTTGAGAAGGAGTTCGGGGTAGTGGTTCGTAGGGTTGCCGTGGCCGGGTAGCTTCTTGCCCTCGATCCAGTTGGTGATGGAGAAGTGGAAAGTCGGGCCCGAGGGGAGGTGAACGACGGATAGAGCCGTGGGCTTCTTGGAGTCCTCCTTGAGGAGCACGAGAGCGGTATACTCGCGGTTCGAAGCGAACTTGCAGATCTCCCGGAGCGAGTATTTGTGGCTGTGTCGGCCGGCGGACCGTGGGATGTAAGAGCTGTTAGGGAACAGGGCGCAGAGGAGATTTGCCTCCTCGTGAAGTGTAGAGTTGAGAGAGGTAGTGACGAGAATCTTGGGCGTGGGAGGGGGGAGGTCGGAGAAGAGCGTTGGGAACTTGACGGACAAGGACGTGGGTGTTAGGTCCAGGTTTGTGCTAGTAGTGGATGGGGCAACACTGTTGTCTCGTCGCGCTCTCTGTTCTCGCTTCTTTTCCAATGCAGCTAGGCGAGCTTCGTCGGCCTCCTCGTCCGAGCCCAACATGCTGTCAAGATCATCGTCATCGTCGTCGTCCGCACCGGCCTCAAGAGCCTCCTGTTCGGCGGCCGCAGCCTCCTCGATGCGCCGGCGCTTCAGCTTCTCGAGGTCCACCTGCGCACCCAGTCTATCATCGTCGACATCATCCCAAACACGCTTCTGGTCAATCGTGATGGGCTTGCGTTTCGCCAGGCGGGCCTCCTTGAGCTCAGGTTCGCGGTCCTCTTCCTTCTTTCGGCGGTATCGCATTTCTCGGCGTTCCTTGTCCACGGTCTTCTTGTGCTCGACGAAGAGCTCTCGGCGCTTTAGCTTGTTGGCAGCCTTAAGCGCCTGGACGGGCGCCTTGGTGCCAGCCATTGTGGATGAATCGCAATTGCGGATGTTGGGTCGGTTTGAAGGATGAAGGTGGTTTCCTAAGAAGTGGAATTGGGCGGCTGGGAAATTTTGGCGTGGAGGGGCATCGTCAACGCGGCAGAAAATTCCAAAATTTTGGCGGTGAAGCGCAATCGCGAGCTCTCATTGGTGCAGAACCAGAGATATCCACCAAGATCTCATGAACTTGCAAAGAAAAGACATCCGAACAGACAACAAACCTTTCGTTTCAGTCGCTCATATCAGGATCCCAGAATCCACATAACGACAAGATGGCACCCGGAGGCTCCAAACGGAGAAAGCTGGACCACGACTCAGATGATGAGTCGCGGCCGCCAGCTGCCACCAAAAAGGTCCAGAAATCCTTCTTCAAGAACGCCTCAAACTGGAACCTTGAGCAGGACTATGAGTCGCGCCCGCGCAAGGGTAAGAAGGCAAAGAAGGATTCTAATCGGCTGCCTATCAGGACTGCCGATGGCCGAATTGAGCAAGCCGAGGCCCTAGAGGAGGATACGGCATCGATTGAGAGCGACACCGAGTGGCTGGAAGGCCGCGAGGAGGAAGAAGAGGAAGATGAGCCTGAAGTCGAGGAGAAGGTCCCCGATGTCCCTGAGCCCCAACAGATCAGGGAAGCCCAGGAAGAGCTGGCCAAGATTGCCTCGGCCATGAACGAAAACCCAGAGGAGCACGTCGGCGCATTCAAGGCCCTTGCCAAGATTGGACAGTCCAAGATCCTGGCCATCCAGATGCTCTCCCTCATGACCCAGATGTCAGTCTACAAGGATGTCATTCCCGGCTACCGAATACGTCCGCAGGAAGAAAACGGGCCAAAAGAGCAATTGTCAAAAGATGTTCGCACTTTGCGGCAGTACGAGCAAGCCTTGGTCTCCGGATACCAGTCTTACATCAAGGAGCTCGCCCGTTGCTCGAAGATGGAGATTAGAGCAGCACGCGGAGGTCAAAGCCTGGCGACTATCGCCACTACTTGTGCCTGCGCACTCGTCACATCGGTTCCTCACTTCAACTTCCGCAGTGATCTGCTGAAGATCCTCGTGGGGAAGCTCAGCAGGCGCAAGATCAACGCCGATGGCGTGAAGTGCCTCGAGGCGCTTGAGACGCTTCTCCGAGACGATGAGGAAGGAAGACCGTCTCAAGAGACGGTCTCATTCCTTTCCAAGATGATGAGGGCACGCGACTTCTATGTTGACGAGAGAGTCATCAATCTATTCCTCAGTCTGCGCCTCCTCTCCGAATTCTCCGGCAAAGCGTCCCAGGACAATGTCGAAGGAATGACGCAAGTCAAAAAGAAGCACGAATTCCGCACCAAGCGAGAACGCAAGAACAAGAAAGAGCAGAAGGCCCTCGACAAGGACATGTCGCAGGCTGACGCGCTCGTTAGCCACGACGAGCTTGAGAAGATGCAGTCCGAGACTCTCAAGCTAGTCTTCGCAACATACTTCCGCATTCTCAAGTTGCGGATGCCTCACCTAATGGGCGCCGTGCTCGAGGGATTGGCCAAGTATTCCCATCTTATCAACCAGGACTTCTTTGGTGATCTCCTCGAGGCTCTGAAGGATTTGATCCGGCACAGCGATAACGACGCCAACGAGGATCCCGCCGCCGATGGCGAAGAGGAGGAGCAGGAGCAGGAGGAAGAAGACGATGATGATGTGCCAACCCGCAACCTCACTCGCGAGGCCCTGCTCTGCACCGTCACGGCCTTTGCCCTCCTTGCCGGCCAAGACGCTCACAACTCTCGCAACGATCTCCACCTCGACCTCTCCTTCTTCACCACGCACCTCTTCACGTCCCTTCTCTCCCTATCCACCAACCCCGACCTCGAGCTCACTCGCCAATCCAACACAAGCGCCACCGCCGCCTCCAAGGTCAACGTTCACACCACCACCGTCCTCCTCCTACGCTCCCTCACTGGCATCCTCCTCCCGCCCTGGAACGTCCGCTCTGTGCCCCCGCTGCGCCTCGCCGCTTTTGTCAAGCAGCTCATGACGGCTGCCTTGCAGATGCCCGACAAGTCTACTCAGGCCGTCCTGGTCCTGCTCAGCGACATCGCCCACACTCACAGCAAGAAGGTCTGCAGTCTATGGAATACCGAGGAGCGTAAGGGTGACGGCCGCTATATCCCCACTAGTGATAGCATTGAAGCAAGTAATCCCTTCACAGCGACTGTGTGGGAGGGCGAGTTGTTGAGGAAGCATTATTCGCCCAAAGTTCGGGAGGGCGTGAAGTTGCTAGAGAAGGGAATGTCCGGTTAGATGTACATACGAGATAGACACAGCGCAAGAGAATGAATTTCTTCACGATGACTCTAGATTATGCATGCTCAATAAGGGGGACTTGACGATCATTTGCGATTGTTATCAGAACTTTGAAGTATACCTTGTATTGGCGTTTAACTTTATAAATATTGGTGCATTACAAAGAGTGGTTTGACAATATCTCGATTAATTCTGCGTCCGTCTCAATTAGTCTATCGTCATGTAGCTACCTTGTTTCTCTTACATTCCGTATCGGCTAGCTAGTGATCTCTTGCAAAAGTTCGGCCCCAATCCGCATTCATGCCTCGATACAAGATCCGTAACACCCATAATCCCTTCCATTTTCTTCTTGCTTCACCGTGGCCTGATTTATTATCTCCTTCGGCCTTCTCGGTCTTCTTTTTCTGGCCCCTAGTATTTGAGGCCCAAGTTTACCGGGAGGTCGTCATGTCTAGTTTCCTCAAACGGATCTTTGGGAGTACAACTGCTGTACTAGAATGAGAACGTGGTTGGTCACTTCGTAGCCCACATCGACGCCTTGAGGCCTTTTGTAGGCTTCCTTGGTGCAGCGGTCGAGCTGTCAGATCTGAGAGGGGTTGATGCGGTAGGTCCGAGTGAGGCATCGAAGGAAACAGTGTCCTGTGTTGCTGAATTCGTCATGGTCGGGAAAATTGTACCCTGAGTGACATTGACTGGTGTTTGCAAATAGAGCTGACCGGTAGTGATTCCTGGAACAAGACATCCATCAGCAAATTGGATCGGGGTGACGGAAACCAAATGGCCGCTTGATTGACCAGTTGGCACAACAACTTCTTGAAGCTGCATGGGGTGATGCTGGACGACATTTGGCTTGACTGGGCTCCATTCCATGGCTTCCGCAGATAATTTCGAATCCCCAGAACGAAGTGGTGATAGTGTATTGGTACCTTGATTAGAGTTCTTTGAGGAGGCTCGTTCCGGTATGAACTCGGGAGCTTTAGGGCGAAAGTTCTCTTTCTGCAACTCAGTACCGTTTCTCTTTTCGGAGTCAATCCGTAATGGAGAGAATCGAGTAGTTCCCTGATCAGATTCCAGGGGAGAACTGCCCTGATTAAGTTTTGTGGGCTGAAGGACAGGCTGAGTAGTCACTGCCACCGAAACATGATCGTTCGCAACGCGCAAAGGTGAGGAGGGAGGAGCCACAGACAGCTCATTCGCCATATCGTCGGGTTCCTGATCCATAAGGGAGAAGAATATATCCACAATGTCTCCCTCTGGGGTATTTGGTTCAGGCTCCAGGTCGATAAGGGGCTGAGAGCCTTGTGTTCCGGTCAAGTTGGGAGGTACTGTTATGGTGGCAGGCTTTGCAGAGACGGGAGCAACATCCTTTTGAGCCACTCCCACGACGGATGATTTCGTATCGTTAGGCCGATGCTGCTGAAAAGAGCCCTGGGCTCGAGTCAATTCAGCGGATACTACCCCGGTAGCCGGCGTTGCAGCAACGGTAGTGGCATTCTTTCGAGTCACTTCAAAGACGGACGCTTTGTAATCGTTAGTCCGAAGCGACTGAAGAGATCTCGCACACTATGTACTCACAGCCTTCTGGTTTGACACGGTTGTCTTGGCGACATAGGAAATCCAGAGCCTTAGTTCCCATGATAGGCCCAGAGCCTATCTGGGAAAGATCAGAGACTAAGGTTGTGGTGTAACTTCGCTTGCTTGGGAGGGGCACATTCAAAGGTGGTAGCTTCTGACGCTCATGGTCCCGAGCCATACCGATGGAATTGGGAGCCTCCTGATATTGTCTGGCAGTTTGAGGTTTACTCGCTTTTGTAGATGAACCGCCCTTACTGTGGTGCTGTTGTTCCTTGGCTGGGCCCTTTTTAAAACTTTGGGCTAGTTCCAGGGCAGCCTTTAGTTTGGCCGCGTCCTTGTAGCCGGTTCCATCCATCTTCTAATGGATTCACCGGATACTGTCGAGAAAAGGCAAGTGTCAGTTCGTCCGAGAAGGAGGGCCCAAGGTTCTGGGTTTCTGAGTTAGCCAAGTCGACGATGGAAAGGGTCCCTATGGTATGTACTGTTCGAGTGACTGTCTGGCGTTCGTGTTTCCTACACTGATAGGTCAAGGCAGTGTAATCGGGGTGACTTGTCGCCTTGGTGTTGGGGTGGAAGACGTTTCAGCGTGGTGGTCGTGGTGATCGTGGTGGTGGAAGAAGGGGAGGGCTCGATTCAAGTGAGTTCGGGACTGCCACTCGTTTCAAGAGCAAGAAGGGATAGGTGTAGGAATTGGAGAAAATAGGTGAATGAATGAAGAGACAGAACGTCAGGTTTGTGGTGGTTGAAAAGAAAACGTAGAGTCTTGGGGGACTGGTGGCGGGGGGAAACACGAGGAAGGAGAGAAAACATGGATGACGCGACGGGTGGCTTAACAAAAGGAGCAAACTGAGTACCTACCTAAACAGGTAGGCAAACTTGACTGCAGGTGTAGATGAGCTATCATCCGTCCGCGCCAATTACGACCGTTAATTCTTTTAGATCTTCCCTTTGGCACTGTCTGATGATTCAAGCCAATGACACCCTTGTGCTCATCTCGTCCCAATGTTTTCTTGAGTTGGCAGCTGTGTGCCACTCACAAAAAACAAGCATCTTGTGGTATCAGGTGACGGAATAGACCAGCTTTTAGGGTGATTTTAGGGCATATCATCGCTCCTTCGATCCATAAAATGAACGGTTTAGTGGCCAAGGACAGTAGTGACCACCTAATGGAGGTCACCTTGAAGCAAGAAGGTGGTTTGGATGCAAATACCTCCTCATTTATGACACAACGGCCTCAGAGACTTGTTTTTAATATTTTATTGTAGGATAGGTACATAACATGGTCGCCTTGTGCTATGCCTCGTTTCGAACTCGCTTGGGCCCGACTGTGGTCTCACTTGCATTGATCACCGTTGCCAAATATTGTGTGTCCTGCGATTTATCCAGCCAAGTTGCAACCACAGGCGCCACTTTGTTCTGAACAAACTCCTGCAAAGCACGAGCACCGGGGGCGTCCGTTGTGATTGCAACAGACGACACTCTGGGTAGCCCCAAACAAGTACTCAGCCGGTCAGAGCATGGTTTCGAGAATCCAACCAACCGGATCTTCTTTTCGGGGTCAAGTTGGTTTGAGGTAGCACCCACCATCTGCGGGAAGTGACAGTTGAAGGATGACGCCTGGTCCCCACGTGCTACAAACACCATGGAGTATTGCCGGTTAGACTTGTCACCAAACGGGTCAAGATTTCTGGTAATCGAGTTTAGGCCGACATCAATCCCGGCGTTTAGTTCGGGCATGGGCGGCACCGGGGTTTCTTCAACGGGATCTTGGGACTTTTTGGCCGCCTTGTCCCGTTTTGCTGCTCTTTTCCCCTTAGATGGCTTGGTATAATTTTGGCGATGTTGGCCCAGGGGACTCAAGAGACTAGAGACGCAGATTGTCAGTGGAGCCTGGTCTGGATTTCTTCGGCCAGACCTCTATAGATGAAAGGCTCTGACCGAAGAATGACCATTTTGTTTTTACTTACTCGCATAGCAGTTCAAGGATGGTGTCCTGGTCTTCGGGGGAAATCGTTGGCCTAGACATAGTGAGTGATTTGGAACAATACTAGGAATAATACGGCGGGTCATACCACGAGATGCTTGAAAAAGGCGTGTCCAGTTGGTGCACGATTCTTTTTCGACTTGGCTGAGATGTGGTGGCCATGGTGAGTGACTCGAGTGAGTCTTGACCAACTGGCTTGTTGGTCGGTCTACGTATCGCAAAGTTGGGGGCAGGAACTCAGTATGCCTCGGAGACCCGGATGTGCCTTTACAAGTGGAACAATTTGAGAAGGAAAAAGACTGGCGTGTGTGTAGACCAATGGACAGCGGATGGGACGACGTTGAGGAATTGAATTGGGCGAGGGTTGAAATTATTCGCATGAGGCGCTGTCGTGTGTGGGTCTGGGTGGCTGCCGATGTGGAGGTACCGCAAAGGGGTGTCCCGAACTTGTACTCCGTAGGCGGAGCGGTGTCCATCCCAGCGCCCGCCCGGAGCTATCACCGGCCAGAAATCACCGGCCAGAAGAGCAGTGGGTTACCACCGCGTGTGGGCGAGACGGACATTGCCCTGCCCGGCGCATGCAAGCGGTTCTGGGCTATCTGGAAAGGGTGCTGCTTGGATTTGTTGTCCTGCGTGCAAGCGCCGTTCTGGGCAATGCTTGAGGCCTTTGGACGCTACCCGTGTATACGGAACTCAAACTACCTTGGGTACCACCTCCAAATACTCTTCGCCGTAGCCATGGCATTGAAACGGACTGAAGGAGGGGGCCGCCACGACTAGCTCGGAAAAGTCTCCGCCTTGAGCCCTTCGAGCAGCTCATGAACCGTTTCATAGTCGCCGTTACGGGACCCAAACCCCACGTGGGAGGCTTCTCAGCGCAGCAAGACAATGGAAGGCGTGCTACGGACCAACGACGCAGACATCTGCGTAGCAGGCCAGGGTATATCACATCAGCCGCTTAGCACAGCGTGCCGGGTATGACAAGATGCACTTTGGACTCAGCTCGGCTTCGCACGCCGCGGTCCTTAGCAGCCTTAGGCAGACGGCCCAAGTCAATCACACAGTGTGTTGCACGACAGAGTGAAGGCCAATCTATCTGCATGGCTGTACTCTAATCTGTGATGAGACGCGTCAGATCCCCATCGGCTCCCACGGTATTGATTTCGCGCCCCGGTAGACTTCGCACGGTGCACTGCCTGATCACGACGCGCTTCCCTCTTTTTATTCCAGATTGATCCCAGCCTTGTTGGAGCTCCAAAAATCTCCATGTCTTCCCATGCCCCATCCATGTCTTGGTGAGAACGCCCGTACCCCGCCACCACCGCCATCACCACTGGGGCTCCGCGGCTCAGAAATCCAACCGGCACGGGGAGCTTACAGCTGCAGGGCTGGCCACTCACTGAACCTCGCAGGCAGCTCTAGCTTTCGCCCACAGTCAGACCCAAGCCGCTTCTGCTGCTTGTCCGTCGACTCTTCACCTTTCTATTCGTCAGCTCACCCGCGCTGCGTGCCATCCTCCTCCTACTCCTCCTCCTCCTCCTCATTGCGCACAAACGGCATTTCCTTCTCAACAGCAGAGCACCCGCGGCCTCCCGTCGGCGTTGATGCAATCGCCGCTACAGCCACCCCTTACCCCGCTCTGGGACCACCCCTGAACAGGCAGCTTCAGCCTTCTGCCAGTTCGCTGCCTCCCCCTCAGCGCCTGCTGTCAAACCCACCGTCCGGCCGCTGCCGACCACTATCGGCCACTATCCACCGCTATCGACCACTATCGACCACTATCGACCACTATCGACCACTGGCCCGCCCACCACCCGCACTATCGGCTGGCGCTGGCAACCGCTGACCGATAGCCAGCTCTCGGGGAGCCTCTCCCCAAAAGTTGCCCGTCCAGGCACCACTGGTAGGCGTTCCCCTGCTAAGCCCACCCCCCGTGACTCTGGCGTCTTTGGCGGGGTACCCACACAAGCACCGCGCCCTGCCAATCCATGCTCCCCCATATCCCAGAGTTAACTCCCCATATCCGCATCCCACCTCTCGTCAATCATTGTTCACCATTCACCCATATCAAAAGTCCAGGCTTTTTGTTCTCTTCTCCCCATTCCCTGGCCTTGGTCTCGCCCCACGCCCTTCCGAGCCTTGCTCCCGCATCCCCCCCCTCCGCGCTCTCACTGCTTACCAAACCCACATGTTAATTTTGTGCAGCTGTCGCCGGGGCGTCTCTCGCGACGGTGTGACGTCTCTGCACCTCCACGCTTCGTGCCCTTCCTCCTCCATCTTGCACCACCCCGATGGACCTCGTTTCGAGACCCCTGGATCATCCAGATCGCTCCGACTCCGCTGAGCCCAGCTCGACACGGCCCAACCCTTTTGATGACGGCGACATCTCCTCCCGAAAACGACGGCGCACCTCCCTCTCGGGCTCGCCAGGTGCTTCCCACGATACCGTGAATCCTATCCACGAATCCTCAAGATCATCCACCCTCGAAGGCGAGCCCAGCCTCTCCGACGACGTACCAGCTGCAGAGGTCCACCGAGAACCCATCACGCCCCGGACCCCCGAGCAACGTTGTGTCTCACATGAGCCTGCCACCGAGCCTTCGTCCAGCATGGTCACGATAAACCTTCGCAACGCTCCTCAAAAAGACGAGGCGTCTTCTTCCCCCGTCTCACCTTCGCCTAGCGCCAAGGGCCTATCCAACAACGTAGCCCCCAGCGCGCGGCCCGACAACGTGAAGAGTAGCGTCGAAGATCCCGAGGTCGACATGTCTGCTCCTACCCAGAGCTTGGATACCCCGCAGTCGTCGTCGTCTTGTTCAGGGAGTCCGCCCATCGAGATCATTACAGTGCCGTCGGACGACGATATGCCATCGGGTCGGCAAAGCGTGGACCTCTCGATGTCTGGAGAGGACTTGGTCTTGATCGACCCAGTTCAAGATTTCCCATTCAATGACCCGGAGGAGAGTCTTGTCGAGACGGTCCATCGACTAACTCAATACTTCTCGACCCGTGAGACTCGCCATCTTCCCCCAATCAGAAACAAAATGCTGAGCAGCGCAGAAACCCCGTTAGATGAGACCGTGCTCGATAGCATACAGCAATGGCTCGAGCAATATCTCAGGTACATCAAAGACGTCAATCAACAATCGGCTTGGGACTCGTGCCGTTTGAACCGAAATTTTTGGCAGGCCTTTCCGGAGGTTATCGTGGCATTGTCATGTC
>JAANBB010000625.1:0-19048 GCA_014621425.1 Cylindrodendrum hubeiense | reverse complement strand
GAGCTCGTGGCGGCGGCCACGGCGCCTGAGAGCAAGCTATAGAAGTCGGTGCCGGTGTTGGCGGAGCCGGCCCATTGGGCTGCTGGGACGCTAAACCGGGACAGCAAGGACTGGGTGTAGCCCTGGGGGCCCGGGGTGGGAGGCGGGGTGGGCGCGGACGGAGGTAGGCCGAGTACCTTTGTCTTGAAGGACTCGATGGCGAGCTTGAGATAGGTGATGCCAGCGTCGGTGAGGCGGTTGTGGGCGCTGCTGATGAACTCGTCGATCTGGGTTTCGTTTTCCGTGAGGAAGGGGTGGACCTTTTCCTCGTAGAGGTAACGGGCACCTTGGGTCTGGGGGAGGATGAGGTAGAGGAGGAAGAGGAGGCGGAAGTAGCCGTAGAAGGGGATCCTAAGCGGGAGCGATGTCAGCGAAGGGTCTCAGAGTTGGGTCGCGTGCCGACGATTTGGGGTATAAGGTAGGCGGTAGACTTGAGGAGATGTTAGACGAACCAGGAGACGATAAAGTAGACCCAGGATTCAGCGAGGAGAAAGCAGCTGATGACAACCCAGTACATCAGCCATGGCGTCAGCTCGGCGGGATCGTGCGTCTTGAGGGCCTTGTAGGAGGCGAAAATGGGGAAGAGGTAGGATGCGACGGAGCTGTCGAGCCTGGGTGTTAGCGAGCTGCATGTTTTGGGAGTGTCTCACGGCTGGGTGCTGCCATGGCGGAATCTGGTTGCTTACGATAAGATCATGGGCAAGAGGTCGAACATGATTGCGACAGGCCGATGGGCGGAGGGCGACGAGAGAGAGGCAGTTGCTCTCCGTCGTGCGCTTGGCGATAGATGATGCTAAAGTTGAAAGGGGTGAAAGCAGACCAGCAGAGGAGGAGGGTCGTCTGCCTCTCTGTGTTGTTGTGGGATGGAGGAGCAAAAGTAGAAGATGAAGATGAAGAGGAAAAAGAAGTTCGAAACGGCAGGCAAGGCTGGTTCGGTGAGATGATCAAGGGTCCTCTCTCAGCCTCTCAGGTGGGTGCCCGCCCGGAGCATCCGCTCTAGATCCCTGTCGGGGCAGTAAATATGGCGGCGATCCGTAGGCGGGGGCGGGGCTGGACGCTCTCGGGGCGCGTCTCACGCGGACGACCAGCACGGAGTGGGGGGGATGACCCGCTGTGCGACCACTGAGGCGCGCTGGAGGGCGCTGAGGGCGCAGGGGAGCTGATCACCTGGAGGTACCTGGAGCGAGGTACTGCGGCGTGCTACGGCCGAATGCGTATGGCGAAGGGTTCTGGGACACGATGACGTCGGCAGAGCGAGCGCGGGCGGAGGTCGATTGCGTCGCGATGGATGCGCCAGTGCTTTGCCCGGGTCCCAGACTCGTCTTTTGTATCTACAGACTCCGGCATGGAAAGAACACGGTTTCGATCTGCAACGTCCGCATGTGACTGCGCGTCGGGGATGCGCGGCTCTGAACAGAGTGTCTTGTCTATTCGCAATTGTCGGTGCCTGGCATGGCCTGCGGGAGGGTAACCGAAAACTGATACAACCCGGATGCTCAGCTGTGCCGCCCGATGCGCGAGGCTGAACCGCATCCAGGATGCTAAACCGATGCGACCGTCCTATGGACAGTACAGATTACCGGGTACATGGCTGAACTGAGTTGAGCACTTTTGCTCTGTAGGAACCTACTCCGCTCACCCGCCCGCCGGAACACACATTGCTGGGCATGGTCACGATGCCCATGACCGCCTTTGTTTTAAAAACCACACTTCCACGCTTGTCTTTGGCGGTGAACTCTCCTAGCTTGCGCTCACAGCGCTATCCTCTTCCGTCACCACCATCGCCCCTTTGTATTTCTCACCCCGCGTCCTCTCCGCCACCAGTTCCAGCTTCGGGAGAATTAGGCATCTGCCCGAGGCATCTGGCCAAGGCATCCTCGTCTTTCCAGGCTGCCGAGAAACGTGGATGTCGATGAAGGGGCCATCGTGGCCCTATTATCCATGTCTTTGTCCGCCGTCGCCTACCCTCATTAATGATGACGACACCTTTTTGAAGTCCATGTCGGCACTTGCTCCTTACAGCAAGGTCGATGCACTTGCAGCCACAGGTTATGCGCCGTAACAAGACGGGTCTTTCGGACATTTATAGAAGATCGACGAATGGCTATTTACTCGTATATTGATTCGGGACCTATTGACCTAGGCGGGTAAACCAGAAGAGGAAACGCGCAGTGCAAAGGAAAGAGGGAAGAGTGTTTCCCCAGAGCATTACGAGCTTCTACGGCGAGTGCATCAAAGTGTGTCTTCGTCGTAGCGGTGGTGAGGAAATAAATATGTCACCGGGTAAGCACTGCAATTTACAAGCCGCGACTCAAAAGACGTTATGACATGGGCTCTCATCGCCACCTCAAGCTTCAGATTCGAAATAATCATCACACGAACATGTCTCAATACCTAGCTGAATGCTTCGATCGTGGACAGGTCACTAGTTATGTGATTGAATGTGATTGAAGATGCCTCACAGGCTCATATGTCTCGGTATCAATCTCTAGGCCGCACAAGGATCAAATATGTGCATGTGTGATATGGCCACGAGAGCCGAGGTTCTTGGGCTCCTATATATATATACAACTAAACAGAACTTGGCATTTAGGAATGGTGCCTAAGTATTGCTATCGTCTCAGAAAATCGAGTTTGAGTGGCTACCGGCGAAAGGGAAATCAGGGGCAAAAGATACCGACCTGAATCAACATGTGTGATCCTTGAGGGGTGTCTGACAGCGAACATGCTTGGACGATGCCACTGAACCAAGCAAATCTGCACTGACTCTGAGGTAAATGGGCGAGGCCTATTGGCAATATATTTGTAAGACAAGGAGAGACACTCTTCGTTTAGGAAGAGGTAAACGGGGCACGCAAATAACATCGGGGGCCGCGTTAGACCCAGAAGAGAGATGTAAATAATATGCTTTACGATTCGCTTAAACAGAGAACTCAAAATCTTACATTAAACCCCATGTTGGATGAGTGGGGAGAACCCGTACCAAACTAACATCTCGACGCATCGAGATAATTCTCAAGTACTATTCTTAACCGCGTACGATACCTGGCCAAGCGCACTTCCCAGCGACGCCACGGCGTCCACCGGCTTTGTCAACGACCTCCACGCAACATATCCATCAGGCCGAACCAAGACAGCTCCCGTCTCGCCGATCCCAAAGCTCTCGCCGATGTTGCTGCCCTCCGTCTCCTCAACCTCGCCACCGACTTGCACAAAGGCAACCTCCGTGCCCGTGGTGCCGCTGGCCTGCTGAGCCGTGACTCTCCACGTGCCGTCCTTTGAGACAAGCACCCAACCATGGCAGAACAGGTCCAGACTCGAAATGGCCTCTCCGCCTCGTCGCAGTGGGACATGCGGCGCCCTCGTTCCAGGCTGTCCATTCCACTCATCCGGTCGCTTCGCCAAAGGCAGGCTCTCGTCTGCGCCAATGACGGCCCCCGACCTGTAAATCTGCCCCAGCTCCATGGCCACGTCGTCGAGGATCTTGGCGTTCTTCCCGGCCCATTCCAGGCCAGCGACATGGCGCCCGTAGTCCTCTCGCGTAAATATCTGGTCGTGGCGCACCATGGCTGCCGATCGCCGCTCGGCGTCGTACGTGGCGAGCAGCTCCGGCCGCGAAGTCCCGTTCAGCACCGCCGCGAGCTTCCAGGAAATGTTGTGCGCATCGGCGATGCCAGTGTTCGCTCCGTAGCCTCCGCGATTGGGCGGCAAGGCGTGTGCGGCGTCGCCCGCAAGGAAGACGCGCCCGGATGAGAATTTGTCGGCGACGAGGCCGCTCAGCTCCCACTCGCCCGTAGTAATGAGATCGATCCCATTGTCGGGAATCTCCTCGCCTACCGCCTTGCGGATCATGTCCTTCTGAGTGGCCTCATCGATGGCGTCCTTAGTCGCCTCGAGCTTGTCTACGGGATTCCACATCAAGGCCCATCGACCCTCGCCATATGTCGTCATGAAAGCCTCAAAGCCATCTTCGCGTCCTTCGATCTGGAACTGAACGAAGCCTTTGTTGAGGTAGTGGTCGATCTGGGGGCATCGGAAGAGGATGCTGCGCAGGGCCTTCAAGTGGCCAACACCGTCTCGTTGGATGCCCAACTTCTCGCGAATGGGACTCCGGGCACCGTCACAAGCAACAATATATTTACCCTCAACGACAATTTCAACTCCGTCACGATCCATTGCTGCCACGGTGACACCTTGTTCGTTTTGCGACCAGCTCGCCACTGTGTAGCCGAGTCTCAAGTCTGCACCCTGCTCGATAGCACACTCCCTCAGCACAGGTTCAATTTTGTCCTGGGCGGTTGCAATACCGGCGACCGGCGAGAATTCTTCAGGGCCTTTTGGTCGGCCAGCTTTCTTATCTTCTGGAGGACCAGCAGCCTTGGGAGTCCAGAGTTTCTCATCCTGCCACTTGCCCGCGAGGCTCTCAATGGTAATTCGGCGCGGGGGGCCGCCTTTCCATTGTGTTACAGGAAGTCGGGAGTCGATACCAAGAGAGCGGAAGCATTCAATGGTGCGGGTTGTATAACCGATGGCTCTAGGGTGAAGGGAGCTGCTGTGATGGCGCTCAAGGAGGATGACAGGGACTTTCCAAGACGAGAGGAAGAGAGCGGTAGAGAGGCCGACAAGACTGCCACCAACGACGATAACTGATGTTTTGTTGATGTTACTCATGGTGTATATAAGTTGGGGTGCTATCAGGCCTTAATTCAGGTACAAAGATGTTGTGGTGGGTAGAAGGGGACACAATGTTCGATGTAACGGATTGTGCATGTGTAAGTGTAAGTGCGAGTGCGTCGCTTGTGTGAGTGTTGATGTGTGCGATGAGTCTTCCAAGAGTCTCAAACAAACGGGAAGTGTCGACCTCTTTCATATATGTCCATCAACTAAAATCTTACAATATCGATGCCTCTTCTGTTGTTCTCCTCCGGGTCCGGGACTTGACCGGCCTACGTACGGGTCACGGCGATGAAGTGAGAGCTAGCGCCGAGGCACGGCCGCTCGGACTCTAAGCAGAATAGTGGGGCATGTTCGGTCCCGACGGGTGCTCTACTCGGCCGGCCCCCACCAAACTCGGGCTTCAACGCTCCCGCCACGAGACCGCAAGGCACACAGGGGACAGTTACGCATAAGGCTGGATGTAATGATATGGGATGGCTCGATTGTGCCCGGAAACGTTGGAGCTGATGAGTGATAGACCAAGTTTTGGAATTACCATCCAGTTTGACGAAGCTACATGCTCTACAGGTGTAACTTTTCATCCTGCAGTCAGCATTTTAAGGCGATGCCAGGATAGAAAACCCCCATTTATGTTTAGACTCAATGTCAAATTCATGCAGACTCGAATCTAAATAAATTCGAACCACGCAAGCCCCTGCCGGAATGTCGAAACGGAAACTGACGTCCCTCCATCTCGCTTACCCTACACCCATGACAGGGTGATCCATTCCCCTGCAGTGTCTAGATGTGGTTGGCCAACGACGGTTGAGTGAATTCACAATTTTACGTGCAAGATAATGAGGCCATCTCTGGGTGCACTGCCACCTAATATATGGCGTAACACCCTGCCTGAAAATCGGAGTGAGTTGCCGGACGCCCCCCGGTTGCTAAGAGGATCCCAGTGGAGGGATCACTAACTACACCAATACGAGAGACGGATGTCATTATGCTGGGTAAACGACAATGCGTAGTTCGGGTTTAATCATTCTGTGTAGATTGCTCGTTCCATATCCCGGAATAAAAGGATGCTGAACCTACAACTGGCGTCGAAATCGTCTCCGTTGAAAGTTCCGAACATCGCCGCTAGCGAGGAGCGATGACCCCAAGATACGAGCAAACGAGATACCCGAAAACTGCGAGACCAACATGCAACTCGGCTCCGCCAACCACAATCTATCTATGGCAGAAAGGCGGCCGTATCGATCTCTGAGAGGCTGAGCGTGCACGCCCAATTTTATAATTACGCGTCCATCCCCCACAACCGGCCCTCCGCGGGCACGGGCACGGGCTCCCGAGACGGACACGGAGCGAGCGGACGAATGCCTCGACTCCGGACCGGGAACGGACTCCTTCGCACACCCCCAGTATGGCTTCTGGATCTCGTCTGATCCCACCAGAATGCCCCCCTCCCTGCAGACGTCATCCCTTTCCGACTCGACGGGGATCCACACGGCTGCCTCTCCCATGCACCATAGCCTTTGGATGTGCGCGTTAAGCTCGTATTGTGCGTGGAATAGCATGATTTGACAGGGCCGCGAAACATGGGGCCGCTTAAGGTCCCGGAGATCTGGGAAATCTATCTGGCTGTATATATGGGGATGGGTACGCGCACTCATCTACGTTTCTGCGATCCCACAACATAAACTGCCACCTGTCAAGTACCATCCCACCGTTTTGCCAACCGACGGAAGACATCTGGAAGCCCGGCCCCGACATCACCCTGCTCGAGCAACATCGACAGCCGATACGCAATCAGAAAGAGACTCGCGAAAGCCGTCGACTCGACACGATGACTACCGGCCTGCCCAACGGCCTCATCAGCTTCGGCCCCAGTGCCAACTGCACACTCGACCTCTGCCCTCTCGAATACAGTCTGCTACGGTACCAACCCAATGTCCCCTCCACCATCGTCTTCATGGTCGTCTTTGGCCTGTCGACACTCGCGCACACATGGCAGGGCGTGCGGACGAAAACGTGGGGATTCATGGTCAGCATGATCAGCGGATGCATCTTGGAGATTATTGGATATGTCGGCCGGATGATCATCCACGACAACCCGTTCGACTTTAATGGGTTTCTGATGCAAATCAGTATGTATTAGGCGCTTCACAATGCCCCAGGGTTATCGAAGAGGAAAGAAAGGAAGGATACGAGAGGTGGATGGCTAACAGGTTCACAGTTTGCATCACTATCGCCCCAGTCTTCTTTTGCTCGGCCATCTACGTCCTCCTTGCACAAGTGTAAGTTCCCATATTTCCTCACGATACAGTGCTGCGCTGCTAGAATGTCGCACTTCACAAGACCCATCTATTAACATCTAACTCACCATAGAATTAACTTCGTCGACCCCTCCATCTCCCGGTTCAAGCCCCAGCTTTTCTACTGGATCTTCATCCCTTGCGATATCGTGTCCCTCATCCTGCAAGCCCTCGGAGGAGCCCTCTCGTGCGTCGGCACCGACGAAGACGCCATCAAAGTGGGCGAGAACATCTCCCTCGCCGGCCTCATCTTCCAGGTCATCACTCTCGTTGTCTTCGCCGCCCTGTTTGCAGACTACGTTTTTAAGGCGTCACGATCGCCGAGCTACCACCGCCTCAATAAAGGCATGATGATCTTCCTCGGCCTCCTCTTCGCATCAACTATCATCATCTTGACTCGGTGCACGTACCGCATTGTTGAGCTCGGCAAAGGCTACTTCAGTGCCATTTTCCGCGACGAGGGCCTGTTTATTGGCCTCGAGTCAGTGTATGTGTTAAACCCCCTACACGGCCCCCATTCCGTTGCGTTTACAGGTTCTCTTGTGCTGACACTCTTCAGGCCCATGTGCATTGCCGTTGTCCTCCTGAATGCTGGCCATCCGGGAATGATCCTTAGTCGAAAGCAGGCTTTGGAAGCCAAGGAAACGGAGCCGACGTTTGAGTATCTTGCCAACGGCACCAATGAGGATATTTCTATGTCCAGTATGACCGAGGCTCGGAACAAGTAGTATTTATATGTTTAGTTTTAGGGAAAACAGGGTTTACGGGTTTGAGCAGGTCCCTCGCAGGTGATAAGGAAAAGCCAACCTATACATGCTTGATTGAGTCAGGATGACAAGTGTTGGTTAATGCTTCAACATGTATGGCCGGTTCCATCTTTTGCTAGCATCAGCGGAAATCGGCGTGGCGTCATGGTAGTTATTAGACTGGGGCCCTAACCGGTGGGCCAAGAAACAATACAGTATACGGATAGAAATATATTTCAGCATCCTAGTTTTAACTGAGTCATCTCATGTCCTACGCCACCATGCCAGATATATGTTGCGAGTATTGAATCTGTTGGAATCACCATGTGGAACCATTATCCGTCATATTCCCAGATGTAGCGTGCTCAGTAAATACTCAATCAATACGACTTGTCGAACAAAGCCAAGCAAGCCATTTATTGCCGTCAACGGAATTACCAGCTAGGATTGCTACATGGTGAGAAATTTGTTTTCCCCATGGCATGCCCCGCCAGATCTGGCCGTAGTGGGTATCCCATCTCACCGTAACAAAGATCACGCCACTTGGTACTACCAAAGGCCTGGGCGAAATGAATGAAGAGCTGCTACTCCCATGCTTCTCCGCTATGGCGCTGCAACTGGAGTCAATAGCTGCAGCCACATCGCAAGGGTTATCCACAGATTGATGACCATAGAAATAAATAAGTATCCCTCCAGGGCCACTGTCAGGCTTGAGATCAGGTGCAAGGATAGAGGACCCATCGTCGCAGGTGCTCCCCTGAGCCCGATCATCAGGTGATTTTGAGCAGAAGGTGGGAATGCGCATTGTCCATGCGGATCTGGTGATGAGTGACAATCCGGCTAACAGATCGACGTCTCCATTCCAAAGTTCTTAATCAGGCGTCGATCACGGCTGTACCCGTTATGGGGACGTTGGATCATCATGGAATGACCGAGCAGTTGACGACCCGATAGACTTGACTCTGGACTATCGATGATGAATTAGCACGTTCATAGTAGAGTATGTGCCACGGTATGATGGCGGGCTGTGGATCCTCGAGTAAGATTGCTGGCGATAGTGCACTCGAAGCAGATTTGGAGAGCCACATGCACTTTTGCTCTCTTGGGTAAGATGTGACTTGGAAAGCGGTGGGGATATTGAAGGTCAGGTGTAGACACGGTACGGTAACCGAGAGGACGGAACTCTCCAACCGACAATTCCAATGCCATGTGTAATTCAACATCAGATGGTTCCACCCCTTCTGTGACCAATTGTTCTGCGATTCGGGAGAGCCGAGGCAAGACATTGCATCACCGAATTCAAATGTCCATTCCATCCAACACACCACAACACGACACCATATAGAGCTGGAAAGGTGTAATCTCTTGACCCCGCGTCGCGTCGCGTCTTTTGTGCAGATTGTTTACTGATGGCAGTTGTCTCGTGGTTGACCCCGCGTTGGTAGTGAGATTAATCCGACGGGTGGCTTTCTACAGCGGAAAGTCATTGGGGAACGGCTTTCGACTTGGCCCGAAAGATAGTAGTGACGTCGGTGAGCAAACACCACCAATATGGTGAGATGGTGGAAAGTCATGTGTTGTACGGAGTAATTAATATGTATGGCTTAGATAGCTCCCGCCGTCCGGCTGCCTTGGTTCCAAGGTCGGAGATGGATCACGAGGCCAAGGGCGACGGATGCTTGGAGCGGAGATTGGTGCTCATGCAGGCCGATTAGTGGCTGCAGGGGAGGGGGGTGGGAGCCAGTGTGCCGGGTCACCGATCCCAACTGGTTGTGAAAGGGCTGATGCTGCACTGATGGTATGAACAAGGCAGAGTGCTCCCGTGTAGACCGTACTGTTGGGACAAAGGCTGAAAGGACTGGTCAGTGCCGATGGCGTGCCGTCGGGTTGATGACGGTGGGATCGTTGACCGTCGGGTGTACTCCGTATGACGGGGGTTGATGACGGCAAGCCCGAAGGATTTATTACTGCCAGGCTCGACTCGGCAGTCTCAGTAATAGGAGGTCCAACGGTGTGGCTGGGAATTGAGTTACGGACGGAGCGGATGAGGATCAATGTGTCATGGAAGTTGTTGTCAACAGAGATGAGTTAGCATAACTTTGCCAAGCGGTGGCCGCCATTGAAAATGAGAGCTTTATGCTCTTTGATGAGGCTCAAATAGGTAGTTAAGCACCGGACGAAACAAGCCACGACGTGGCACCGGCGTCCCAGAATGACGACGGGCTTACATAGCAGAAGCCCTCGGACCATGGCGTGAACACGGCGCTGGGCATAGACATATGTGAGATGATTTGCACCGTTACCACCGGAGAGTCGGGACCGCGGCGAGGCTTGAGTGAGGGAACCATGGCCTGGGGACTGGGGTAGACTGGAGATTGAGCCGCGAGAAGCTGGCTGGAACCGTCCGCTGCCAGCCTCTGTCAGGCAAGGCTCCGGCAAGGCTTTGGCAAAGTGCTGGCTTTGACAGGGGCGAGAGCGCCCATCATCATGTCGGTTGATGCGAGGCGATCCGTGACACGGTCCCGGCGAGTTGGGTAAGGAACCGGGGGCATGTTCCAGCCTAACTAGAAGCGCAGAAGGAATTTTACTGTGCCCCAAGACCAAGCCCAATCCAAGGCGGAGCATCATGACATTACGTAGGAGTGAACGCGAAAAGAAAAAAGGGCAAAAAAGGAAAGTGAAGCGTCCCTGTGTTCTGTCGGCGACGAATCTTGGGTAAGGAGCCGAGGATTAGCGTCCCAATAACCCGCAGCGCCACGACGGCGGGCTGCTAGCCGAAAGAGAGTGCCCACGTAGAGCAGCGGAATTGAAGCTGTCGTCAACAAACCGACTTGGAGCCGTTTCCACGGCGGCCGGACGTCGGATAGAGCCAGGTTGGCTGTGGGCAGATGGATTTCGGCGCGTGAGTGGGCGAAGATGAAGATGGCTGACAATCGGGTGACGGCCGGGTGAGAGATGGCCAAGTGTGGTGCTGGCAGATCCGATTTCACGATGTCACCCACCTTCCTTCTTTCTTACTTCTTTCCCCAGGCAGGCCCGTCAAGCCAGCAAGGGTCTGGCGGTGCACCGACGGGGGAAGGCGCTATTGGCACACCCTCCCTCCGAGCTCGCCACCCTCTGCTGCACTGCAGCTCAAAAGTGGCTCAGGGGGCCGCTACTGCACAAGGGGTAAAGCGCCAGGCACAGGCCTCTGATTGGTCCTCGGATGTCCCAGAAGAGATGCCGCAGAGGCCCATGTCTAGCGACAGGGGGACAGGGAGCGGGCGAGAACCAGGCCGTGCAAAAAACGCCCCCAAGAGCCAGGGTCAGCCATTCATTGCTCGACTGAGTGTGCTCAGTGCCCGGATAGCCAGAGAAGACAAAGTGTGTGGCAGAGGCTGTGAGGCAGTGAGGCAGTGGCACAGATTGAACTGATACTCGTTGGTGGTGGCGGTATTGTGGAAAACGAGATAGGCGCCGTGCTGCTTCGTACTTCCTACGTACTCCAATACGTACTTCAGACCCCTGAACAAAACCGAGCCTCGTTTTTGGCCACTGCGAACGCGCGGCATGTGCTGACGGGAGTAAAGCTTGAAGGGCTTAGATGGGGCTGGATTGGACTCTTTTTTTTTCTTCTCTTTCTCTCGTGTGCAGTGAGTGATATGGAGTCCATTCGCCAGTTGTGGGCTACATACGCGCCTAGGCCTAGCGGTAGTGGGATAGGGGCTGCATCGGATGTAACTTCAGCATGACAAGGCCTGTGTCTTGTGGGGAGTTGTGACCAGCGAACGACAGGCGACAGGCGGCAGAGGAACGACTATAGTAGCGGCGATTATGACGGCGGCGGTTGGAGAATAGATGGATAGGGGAAAGGCTACCTCAATGTCGCTGCAGCCATAGGGGAATCCGCAAGCCATCGTCTCCCGCTATTGCCACCAGATACATGGGAGCAACACATGCGGAGTCACGTCATGACGAGGCAACTTGCGTGAGATCAGTGTCTTGGATGTAAATCAACACAATACCAGCCGCCAATCGAAGTCCTATGCTTTGTCTCTCAGTGTCTTTGACGCCCGCCTATGCACGGAGAAGGTCTCTGACCATGCCATGCCAACCGCTGGAGCTCGTCAACCGGGTCTTGCACCGAAAGTGCAATGATCGACTGCCCTAAGAGAACCCCTACGCTGTAGGTGCCGTAGCTCCTCTGCTGGACGTTTGATGACTCGAAGGAAAAAGAAAGGAAACCCAAATCGAAGAGCATTCATTGCCGGGTTGGCAAACGATGATCCTAGGGCAAGCGCGAGGGAGTGCATTGCATTGGAAGTTGCATTTGCTTGCACCAATGCAATCTGATTGATGCCCAGTGCGCTTTTGCCGCTGTCATCCCGACTGAGCTGAGAGCTGAAAAGTACGAGGCAGATGGCAATATGCACACGGAAAAATAAAAGAGAGCTAATGAGAGGACGATGAGATCCCGAACATCACTCGTCCGTAAGCCTCAACAAGCGGAGATGCGGACAGGGACCAGCACGGCTGGATGGCGGGGGCCAATGCGTGGTGGCGAACCGAGACCAGCAGCCAGTGGCGAGGGCGGGAGCGTCAAGACCTGCGTCGAGTTTTGGATGTAATGCGGAGAAGAGAGGAGAAGCAAACTGGTTGGCTAACGGTCCTTTTCTTCTCGTCGCGAGGGCGCCAAACAGAAGACGACGGTCAAGCAATAGGGGGCGATGTAGGAATTCGGCGAAATAGGGGCTCACCAAAGTGGCCGAATAGATTGGGCGATTGAGGAGGACTTTTGGTGGATGGAGGGATGGGCAGATGTGTCGGCGCGAGACTGCAGCGAACAGCCGACGGGATGGGATGCCCCATTGCTCGCGAACCTCAACGCCTCTCCCGGGATCGGGAGGCTGCTGTGAATGTGACGGCATCTGCATGCGACGCCAGGTTAGTGCACTGTATAGATTACTTTTGATGACGCAGTGCCACCGCCGGGAAATCATACATTTGCTCGACGCAACCCCTGAGATAACGTCCGGACGGATGCACCCGTGTGCTTCGTATGAATACATACCGGCCGAGGAACTGTCAGACACACGCTCAGGAGAATCGCAGAGCAGACAAACTACGTAGAAGGATGAAGAGGATTGTGCCTGAATCCAGAGGTCTAGGCCCTCGCGGCTTGCCAAACCCTCCTCAGACACAAGCAGCTGATTTCCCGTCTCATTCGACGTTAGAGTTTGCTCCGTCACGCACTCCCCACGCTACAGCGCCGTGAGGACACGCTAGGAGGAGCATCCGTCGATGCGCTAGAGGGCGGATGGCATGGCCCAAAATGTACCCAAACGTCGCCCTTGCAGTAGCCGTTCCAACGGCCGTCGCCCGGAAAGCCCTGTGAGCGTAAAGGTTTCGGCCTGTAACCCGGACGGGAACCCAATCCCAAACCCAACACAACCGTGCGCCCCTTTCTGGGCGATCACTCTTCTCCACGAGGCCAGGTGCCATGAGCCGAACGGCATGATGGCGATGATACGGGGACGGAAGGCTCGGACTGGACGGATGGGCGCGGCTTGTTTGGCCACCCACGCAATATGTTCCTGTCAAAAAAGCAACGGTCCGCAGCAGCTGCCATAGCCCTCTGTAGGCACGTCCCTCGTTCGTATACACGGATTGGCTCCTTCGGTGGTTGATGGCTCCGGTGCTTCGGATTCAGTCCACGCTTCACATCCGTCGCAGCAGCAACAGCTTAGTCGTGGTCTGAGAACTATTGCTCCAATCTATTGGCGGTGGCGGAAAAAAAGCTTCCTGTACCTCTGAAGAAGCATCTTTTTGTCAAAGCTCTTTTGCATTCCCAACCCCGTCGCCGTGGGCTTATCCATGATCCGAGTCCTGTTGCCTCGGTTCCGGGACCAGGTGATGGCCCCCCTCTGATCCGAATGAGTCGTCCTTATTACATATTATGTGGTGTTCCTTCGAACCGAGGCGCGCGGAAGATGGGATAGTGAACACCGGATGCT
Organism: Cylindrodendrum hubeiense; assembly: GCA_014621425.1. Classification (NCBI taxonomy): domain Eukaryota; kingdom Fungi; phylum Ascomycota; class Sordariomycetes; order Hypocreales; family Nectriaceae; genus Cylindrodendrum; species Cylindrodendrum hubeiense. The sequence goes on along the minus strand of JAANBB010000625.1, from coordinate 5,296 downwards.
TAGATGAGTGAGTACACCCACGGCGAACCAGAGGAATGATGGCCGGCGGCAATGTCTCGAGATTGTTGAGACTTGCTGCCGTTCTGGGTGAGACGCGCATGGCGCTCAAGTTGCACTTTGCCAACCGGTCCCTTGCTCTGCCGCGACTCATTGACTGACAGCAATATGGAAAGCGAGTGAGGAGTGAGGTCATGATGTTCCCGTGCCGCCCCTGAGGCTCTGGGGTTCCCCTGGACCTCATACGGCATCAGACGCCCTCAGACGCGGGCGCGACACATGAGCGCCCGCCTCGTCTCTTTGTCCTTCTGTTGTCGTCTCGCCTTTTGCAGAGGGACTGAATCCAGATGAACGAGTGGATAGCAGCTCTCAGCATGCCTCCGCAGATTATCGGGGAGGCAAGGGTCTATTCATGGACTCGAGTTTGGGAGCTCAGTTGCGAGTCGCATAACTGTGCCTATGAGCTGAATTCCATCAGCCAGTTCAGTAGGTGGGGTGGGATTCCGGTGCTGACGACTCGCTAGAGCGACTTCGGCGTGCCCTGTAAGCGCAGCCACGGGCCCCCTGGAAGGCCCCGGGCGCGCACCGTCGTCCACTAGAACCCACTGAAGCGTTCAGCGAGTGCTCAGTAAAAAGCCACCGGCGTGCTCGCCGGGCGTGGGTATTGCTGACAGCGTGTAGCATGCGTGCTCCGTCCTCCCTTGCCGCACCATCAGCGACCAGTGGGCCTCTGCTTCCTTCTCCCTCCAGCCGGGTACGTACCCAGGAGACGTAGGTACCTTACCTACTACGATTACCTAGCGTCACGCCCCCGCCGTCCCCGCAGCTAGGACGCCCGGCAGCTGCACCGTTCATCCCATCCCATCCGCTGGCTGTTTTTTTCTCTTGCCCACCACGAAAATCCCTGTCCGCCATGACCCATCGTCCCATCCGCAAATCACGGATGTCCGAGTGGTGGAAAAGGGAGGATTGGCGGATAGATGGGTGAAGGATGACTACCAGGAAGGGGGAATGGGATGGTATAATCAAACAGCGTGTTGGAAAGCAGCGGCAATGGAAAAGTATATTAGAATACTACGCAGTGGAATAGACGAACCGTCGCCAATCGTTGCACGCAGCCGTCTCAGTGATGAATGAATACCTTGGCCGCTCTCCTCCCGCCAGCGCAGGCAGTGAGTGTCCGGTACTTTGCGCTCCGTACCGGATACTTTATTCGAGGCAGGGCATACAGGGGACGCAAGGTATGGGCTACCTGTCGGGCGGCATCTGGACCAGCACAAAGGAGAGAAAAGAACAGGAAACGCACGGAAAACAGGGAAATACGTACCTCAGACCCACGTACCGCCCTAGTCCCTGGCAGGTCATAGCGCCCTGCACCCCTGGAACCCACGCACACCCCCTGTCTCTCAATTCTTAACCCCCTCTGCCTTGTCCTCCGCCGTCTGCCTCTCACTTCCAGGTTCCGTAGCGCCTCTCCTAGTGGCCTTGTCAATCCAATTCCCCCTTCATCGTCGTCGCCAATTTCTCATCCCGTCGAAACCCTGGACGGTTTGGTTGGTCTAGCCAGGGTCTGCACAGCGGCCCCGTTCCATTCTTTCACCTGTGTCTCTCCTCTTTTTCCTCATTGTCACCAGTCAGCAGCCTTCAGTCTCCGTGTCCAGTCTCCGTCTCCAAGGGCCTGATTCACACTTTGATTTCTCTTCCTTTCTCCTCGTCAAGTGTCAAGTCACTTGTGTCCTCGTCCAACCTGACACGACCGAAAAGCCATCACTGCCGGCCAGAGCAACCGATCTTGCGGGTTTATCTGCCACTCGCTCGTTACTTTATCTTCACTTCGCTCTCACTCTCCTTTCCCTCCCTTCCGGCTCGCACACCAGCAAACACCACCGTCCCTCGGCCTTGCTTTGTTCCTCGCCCCTCGATTCTGAGACACGCTTCTCAACCGCCAAACTCGACTGCATCCTTTCCCATTTTGGGATCTCGCACCGACCCGTTACATCACCCGACTCGCGTTCGTGCACCGTTCTCCTGCAGCTCCCCGTCCCCCGGCCCGCAGCGAACTAGAGCAACAACAGCGCGTGCCACACGAGTCCCTTCAAAGACGATCCTTATCTACCACGGCTCGTCCCCTCGAGTACAAGTCTTCCATTGCCTGTACTCTGCGTTATCTTGCGTTGTCCTCGACTCCCGCAATCGAGTGCCCAGCCTTCATGCCGACTTGAGAATCACGGGCCAACGTCCCTTAGCGGAATCGATTTGAACCTAGGTCAAACAATACAACCAGGTATGACATCCGCCCCTACCTCACTACAGAAGATGGAAGCACGAAGATAGATGGATTGTGAGCTCTACTATTGCCACATATCCATCTACCTCATGGGGTCTGAGGACATGTCAACCGAACCCTTGGCGGCCCAGACTCGGACCACGAGGCAGTTGGTTGATACCCAGTGATTTGAGGGGTAGCTGGATCTGAGCATTGACTGACTTGCAAAGTGTTGTAGTTCGACCACACGACACCAGCCTCAACCCGATTTTCAGTTCGCTCGACACTGGGATGAAGTAGAAGCGACGTGTGAAATCTTCGAATCTACCACCCCCAACACGAGGCACTCACCTGCCCACTGCCGAGAATCAAAACCGTCAATATGAACCGTTTCCGAGGCAGAAAGAAGACCACCAAGGATGACTTGTCGGCCCCTCCCCGACCATCGGTCGAGTCCGAGTCATCCAGCCCATTCAAGATGTTTGGGAAGAAGAAGGCTCAAGAAGAGGAACCCAAGCTGGAACTCGACCTCGCTGCTGCCCTTCCTGCCAACGATGATTTCAGAACCAGTCTTCTCATGCCCAACCTGTCAGCACGGTTCTCCATGCTGCGTGAGCAAGATGATCCTAACACCAAGGTTGGAAAGGCCAGTGACGACAGCGTGCTCTTCCCCAAGAGACAATCGAGATTGATGGACTTTGGGTTCGGAGGTGGACTCAGCGATATTGCCGAAGTCGAGTCCATTCGGGCCCCTTTTGCTCGGACCAGCTCCTATCAGTCCGATGATGCCGCCTCAACCTCCGGCAGCATCATGACCCGCTCCAAACCAGTGGAAGGAAACAATTTGTTCGGCGGACGACAGAAAATTTACAAAATCGCTGCCAATGGTGGTAAGAGCGGTGCTATAGCCGGACGAGTACTCTACGATGACGATGTTTCACAATCCGCCTTCCAGAAGTGGCGACAAGCAGAGAGGGAGAGACAGTCCTTGGAAGAGGTTCGTCCGAGCGATTCATTAGAGTTAGAGCCTGCCCGACCAGAGTCACCCATTCAGTCTGATTACAACCGACGACGGGAGACAAGCTCGACGACTTCTTCAGTTCCCTCTGCGACTCGCAATTCTACAGCTGCTACCTCCACCACTTCCTCACAGCCCACCCCATCTGTCAAGGACTGGCAATCAGCTACTGCTGCGGCGAACCCGACTGCGCCAGTGGAGCGAAGTGTTACCCGGACACGCAGACTCTATGAACAGGGTCTAAACCAGGACCTCCATAACCAACAAACGTCATCCCTCTCAAGAATTGACACCCTCTCGAGACAGCGAAACTTTGGCAACAGAACACCAGATCTCACCCCAACTGTTCCATCACCAGCCAGTGCAACTTTTAGTGATCGATTTGCCAGCACACGGTCGATTCTCAACAAGGGGAGTGCCCCGAACTTACGATCCTTCAGCCCCCCCACCGCCGTCTCGTCCCCGATGGATGCTCAAAACAAGTTCCCTCCGTTTGAGGAGCGAGCTTCCTTCGGCGCTACGCCTCCTCTTAGCCCACCTATCAGTGAAACCGGAGAGCCTCAGTCACTCTCATTCCAGTTCTCAGAGAGGAACAAGCCCGTATCGACGAGTGGTCCGAACAAGGGCTCGAACTATGACGATTCAAGATACACACAACGCCAAATTCAACTCCAGCAAGGCCGTGAGACTCCTAACAATCTCTTCCGACCTGAATCCAGCGTGTCGATTCCTACCACCAGGTCCCGGTCATCTTCTACTCACCGGGGACCTTTCGAGAAGCACGACTCGACTTCATTCCAAACTAAACCTGCAGCCAAAGGGGAGCCTCAGACTTCAACGTTCTTCGATGATGACGATGATGAGCAGTCAATTCAAGTCAACTACACTCGCCCGGAGGTGCTGCCACCAGCACCGCCGCAAGTCACCGTTGAGCGACCTGCTGACCATGAGCACCCGGCTTTCAGAACATCCGCAGTTCCCACACCTCTGATACTCGAGAGTAAGCTTGGCGACTCAAAGAGTGACTCTCCCGAGGATTCGCCAACTTTAGGCCCTACATCAGGGGGTTTGAGTGGAATGGTTCGTGCGCACTTGCGACAGGACAGCAATGCATCATCCATTTATGGAGGTGCACCAAATGACGATGACTTGGCCTCTCGATTCCCCCCAGAGCGGAGTGATGTGCGGAGTTACGATTCCTTGGCATCCAAGTCGAACCCTTGGGACTCGATCGAGAGAGGTGTAGAGATGTCAATGGATAGTGATATGCCTAGCCCAACGAGATCTAAGTCATCGATGGACCCCCAAGAGCGTCTTCCCGAAGCGCCACCTTCCGCTCACGATTCGAAGATTGATTTGGGTCAGGAAAAGGAGACTGATGACTTTGCTCGCCATCTTGCCGATGGCGCCCGGCGGGTTCGCGAGAGGCTGACCTCCTACGTTGAGTCTGACAGTGGCAGCTTGGTTCCAGCTCCTCCACCACTTTCGGAACTCCCTCCCCCCCCTCGTCCTAACGCCCTGGGAATTCTCAAGGCCAAGTCTAGCCGAGGCTCTTTAGTTGATAGGGCCCGAGGCGACCGCGAGAACCACAGTCAAATGAAGGCGAATAAGCTGCTCGGTCTGGGTGGTCCCTCCCCAACCCCTGGTTCCTCGCCCCGGCCAGGCTCTTATGAAGCCCATGAGGAACAGCTCAGGCAAGAACAGTACAATTCACAGACAGACGACATGGAGGATGAAGGGCGTTCCTCAACCGACAAGGATAATGTTCACGCAGGCCTCAAGGCTTTCCGCCAGGCCCGTCGAGAACTCCAGAGGATGAAGGAGTTGGAAATTCAGTCACGGTACCAGCCGCCGCAGGAACCACAGCAGGAACAACAGCACACACCGCAGCTTGCACCACAGCACGCACCACAGCACGCACCACAGCACGCACCACAGCTCGCACCGCAGTACGCGCCGCAGCACGCACCGCAGCTCGCGCCACAGCACGCACAGCAGCACGCGGCCCAGAACGC
>JAANBB010000624.1:0-19162 GCA_014621425.1 Cylindrodendrum hubeiense | reverse complement strand
CGCCCTCGAAATCACTACGACCCAATAGCCATCGCCGAGGCATCCTTCGTTTGTCTACGGACTCATCCCAGCGAAAGCTTGATCGGGCCTGGTCTCCAAAGGCCCCGAAGGAATGTGACCCTCCCGTCGGTGTCGTCGCTGGGGGCCGCTTCCACCCCTTCCTCCCACGCTAGGCCCGTCCACCACGGCTCGCAGGCGGTTTAGCTGCCAGTGCCGCGCCACACGCCGCTAGGTGACGCTCCAGTTTTGGGTGGGCTGAGGTACTTCTGTTCTGCACTGCTGGTGCTGGTTGCCATCTTGCCTTCTGTCATGGACGGAGCCTTGGCCTTAGCTCAATCACTAACCCAACCCAACTCGTCAGCGCTTCATTTCCCCTGTCCATGGCCTGGCTGACGAGGCGTGGGAGCCAGCCTCGGTCGCGTCGTCGTGCATCCGAGGCTGGCCACAGCACAGCTCTGGCTTGCGCTTCTTTCACCTGCTGGCGACCAAATCGGGACTTCGGACCTCGTATGTACTACGGACTGGGTGACCCACCTCCAAAGCATTGATACAATCGGATTCCGAAAAGAACACTACACGGCGCCGTCACCCTGCAACATGTCATCGTCTTGGCTCCGAGGCACTGCCGAGGGCATATGATACCTCGACGGACTCCAGAGCACCTACATGACAATTGAACCAATCCAGGCCATGGCTGCTTTCCTCGCGGCCAACCTCGTGCTTACTTGCCTATCCATCAGTTGGTCAGTTTTAGGAGGCTTGGGGCATACGGCCGTCCTCCGAGCGGGATATTTCGCTCATTGGACCAGCGCTATTAATATCAGCCGGGTAGCTCAACCGCTTCCGCCGGACACAGCTCGCTTCTGTGATTCTGTCATCCACGCCATCCCCTTCCATCGGGCCCATTGCGAGTCGTCATCACTCATCACCAGACTTTTGCATGTTCAGCCGTCTCAAGGCCGAGATCCTGCGACCACTTACTCCGTACCTCTTGCCGTACCCGCCAGCCAGGTGAGAGTCTGACTGGAGCTGCTCATGCACAAGACTGCAAAGACCCTGGCCCGGCAGATGTCATTCGTGGGGTGGGCTGGCGTTGGATATGGAGCTGATGAGCTCCAAGGGGTCTAACCATAGACCTAACGTCGCTGAAGATTCCTCGACTGTACCCTCGCAGCCCTACGGTTGACGCTCCTCCCTTGAGCTTTGGGGCTGTCCTGGGTCAAACAACGTCGGGGACCACGCACGCTCAGAGACAGTACAGCGGTACCCAGGCGCCAGATCGCCCAATCCACGCTATGCCCCAGGGGCCTCTCATGTTCCAAAGCTCCCGGAAAAAGACCCCTACCACGTATACCCATGGTTGACAACCGGGGGAGCCAGCTACCCGCCACAAGCCACTCCATGCGAGACTACTCAGTCACTCCTTTTCATCCCATTGCCTTCTTGACCACCTGCTGCATGCGACCAACAAACGGCCATGCAGCGTTGCAGTCTAGTGACCGTCGATGCCCACCATCTGACGAGCCAATGTGCCTTCAATTTCTCGACCTGCAGCGGCATCCTTCGCCTGGCCCCTGCCGCCCCACCTTGGGAAAGTCGGTCAGGGATATGATTCCACCCTCTTCGCACACTTGCACCCCCGTCGACCGCTGTGGGACGCGGCCAACCGCACTGAGACTGGCGGCCTCCCCCCGGCCGCCATGGCTTGACATTCATCAGGCACACTGTCGCTTCGGACCAGGGAGAGGGAGGGGGGTGCGTCCGCCATCCCCGGACCAGGGAGGGACATACGGAGTACCGCAGCCAAGGACGACGTGTGGAACAGGCTAAGAAGCTGCCGGCAAGGGCTTTCCGCTTCCACGGGGGCCCGGGGAGGGGGAAGCGGCGCACAGAGATTGACCAGGAGGCCATGCAGGGTACGCTCGGACCAGGGCGACATTTCTGACATTTTGAACGCCGGGGCCGACTTGATTTCCAGAACAGTCAGGTTGAAACTCATTGATTGTCGCTAAATAACTGCCGGTCTTCGTCCGATCCACCAACTCGAGGAAAAGAAATTGCCCGCAACTCTGATTGATGGCTGGTTTGCGTTCGGTTCGTCTCGGTTGATCCTGATGACGAAGTCGTTCCCTGTTCGCGTTCATGACCACTTCAGTGTTAGCGGTGCTTTTTTCCCATTCGCGGCAAACTCCGACTGGAATCTCCTTCATGGAAAACTGGGCACCGACAGCGTGTGATTGACAACTCCTGCAAAGATTAACAACGGGAGCATTGATGCACTCGAACGATTCCACGTTTGGATATGTAACGTCTACGGTCCGGCCACTGTAAGATCTTTAACCCGACGCTTGGCTCATGGTCCGTCATATCTATCTCGGGGGGTAGCATTTTCCCATGCCATGTCGAGGCCCTGGCCAATGCAAGTTTAAGTTGACGGGGGATTGAGGAAACAGGGCGGGAATTATCTCGATCAATTGTCGTTCTTCCAAGCTTACAAGGTCTTGTTCAACTTGTCCAAACCCCAGCGTACAGGGTCGTCAGGCACGGGACATGAGGGGCTGTTGAAGCCCCCTGTCCACCATCGATGGCTCTCGCCATCTCAAGACCACCCCTGCAGACGCGTTCCCAAGCTGACGGAGCGCGAAGACCAGGGAGGAGTCGCGTCGGGCATTTGTCGCTAGCCATTATACCCTGGCAAGACTGACCTGGGTACGAAGTACGGGGGAACCTCAGCGACAGCTAGCAGGCGTACGCCCAACCTGAAGCGTGTTCGTTGCGTACTTCAGGGCCCTTGTCACCTTGCGCCTAACGCGTCTATTCATAAGGACTTCACAGGGTGTGCTAGGCCTGTCAATTGCACAAACGGGACAGTGAGACACGCGCATCGCGTTGCCCTAGCATTGATAGACGCATGTGCAGATGATGCAGCAACACAAACCCAACCCACTGTCGTCCCTCTCGTGCCATGGGACAACTGGCGATGCCTCCGAACCAGCGCGTCCGTGACATGGCAGCGGGATACCTCCCCCACGCATGATGAGTTTGGCAGTTGGTCCTTTCCACGTACGGATTATCAACGCGTGTCGCGGAATGTGACGGGGGGTGTTGGATGGGAAGCAGCACACTCCACAGCGCATCGTGCTGCGTACATCTGCTTGACCATCTAATCTCAGCTCCGGAGTACTCCGTACCTCCGTACATACGGTACGGACTACATGGACCCGGATATTGACCGGGGTGTCTATATGCAGAAGAAAAGCAGGCCACGCTTACATGAAGGCCCCACAATGGCCGAGAGTCTTTGGGGGCCTTGGCCTTGGGCTCCTGAACCGATGATCCTCCAATGCTTGCTTTTGGCACCTTTACCGTGTTGTCCACCAGTCGAGGCCACTCATGTCTCCTGCGCGTCCGGATACTTCGAGAAGCAAACCGACCGGCCCAGCCACCAAGGCTGTAAGACGCCCGAGTTGCCCGGTCCCACATCTGACTTTGGTAGCTTGCGCCCGCGTCTTTAGGCATCGACGGGGTGTCTGGCTCGGTTTTGTTACTATGCCGTACTTTGTACAAGCTGATGGCGATCAGTGGCCGCAGCCATTTAAGTTGAATTGCACCGGAAGAATTGATGTGGTCGCCGACCATTTGTGTGGATGCATGCTCGCGAGAGGGATGCGGGATACGAGAATCCCTAATTTCACAGACATCGACGTGTTTATTGCCGTTGGTTGTGCTGTGCTCCTTTATTCAATGGGTGTCGTCTTTGCATTGACTTGTTCAGATGCCAATGGCTTGTCTGCATAGCCCAAGACACTATTGCACAAATGTCTCGCACTACGGAGTACAAGCTCAACTAATAAACACATGCTGCAGTAGTCGGTCGGGGAGTCGTTAAGTCACTCCACCATCTTGGTCTTCGGATAACCGAGTCGCGTTTGAAAGTACGCCATGGCTGTTCGGACTCATTTGACGGACGAGACTTCGATGATTCATTTTTCTTAATCAGAAATCCCGTGAGCTCGACGTGATGCCCTCGCCTCCACGGGATAGTTCCCCGATGGAGAGGCGTAAGGCTAAATCTTCAGCCCGCTTCCAAGGCTTGAGTCCATCGTCTCAAAGTGAGCGAGACAAGACGCGAGAGAGGGGCGACATGGTGACCAGCCAGCCACGCCATGTCTTATTCGTGGGGCCGGTCTAGAAGAAGCAAGCATACACCAACCTTGAGCCATGTGGCATCCTCACCAACCTCCCTCCCACTCAACAGCAGACCATGCTGGGAACTCTCAACTACTCGGGCCGGACAAAGGCGTTTCTGATGCCGGCATACTCGGAGAAGATGCTGGGGAGGGTCTATAAACGGCGGTAAAGCGGGTTTCTTAGCTTTTCAGGGACGTTGCCGGTCTCTGAACACGCAGCTGCAGGGTGTCGAATTGGCTTCCATGTATCCTCGGGGAACTCTGCGTCATCACACCGCCCGTCCAAACAGCCATGGCCACATGAGGGCTTGGAATGAATGGTTGCTTCTGATTCATAGTCTCACTCTCTCCGGAGTGAAGATTCTTGGGATCCTCTCTTCCTCCACCAGGCATCTGAATTTCACCAAAGTAGCGTACCCGCGCTGAGATGGTGAGTGGCCCCGTCTGCGGAACGCTGCCGCCACCAATCCCCTCCACGGTGAGACATGCCCCCTTTGCCCACTTATACAAAGTATGGTACTGCACCATCTGGATCAAGCCTTGATTTGCAACAATGCCAAAAGCCACGCTTTACGGAATTAGATACCGGATGGAAGGAGGGGACGCCACATGACGGCACAGTTGGGGGCCTCTCTTCGGGGGCCTCTGTTGGGTACCTTTCTTGGGTGGGAGTCCTGCTGGCAACTTCGTATCGAAGCCTGTATCATTTCCCAAAGGGTGTGATATCTGCATCTATCTTGCGTTGGAGGAGCACTCTCTATTCGTCTGAGCTAGCACGTTGGGACGATGTAGAAATGCTTGGCATGTCGGCCCCTGTATTTGTCGCGCCGCTTGCGCCCAGGACCTAGGCCCGGTTCCGAACTGTGGCTTTGGCAAATTGTCTGGTGGTATTCTGAAACTTGGGGACGGAGCGGTAGTGGTGACGGCGCTTGTGATAAACCGTCTCCATCAAGCGGCGCCGCGATGCGTGTTTTGCCCCATCGGGATAGAGGAGGCTGAGGGACTACTAGGTAGTGAGCAGTCCGTCTGTCGCATGGGACGCAGATGTATCTCGTAAGTGAAATCAGGAATCGATCAGCAGGATCGCGGAAATAGCCACACTGATACGCGAGCGCTGACGTTGCCGAGGCAGTTTAGTCGTCCACAACTGAAGGGCTTTGCTTGATCTGGACGGCCGTCACAGCAACGTCGCAGAAAGCCATGGCAGCAATGGCACCATTTCCGCTGCAGCCACAGACAGGAAAGGGGGGCGTGTGAGTGCGCGAGCGTGTGACGCGGACAGTCGAATATTAGCTTGGGGCGCTTTACGAAGTAAGGGTTGCAGTAGGAGAGGGAACGAGATGGAGACGAGTTTGGTTTCCCGCGCCTCGGGCGTCCCCAAAAAGTGGCCGTTTCGTGTAGAGCACCGAGTATACGTACGACCCACGCGAGGACGGGCCCTTTGTTGAGTGGCTATGAAACAAAAGGGCCGGTTTTGGGCAACTTGGGCCATCAGCCGCAACGCAAGGCGGAGCACCGTGTCAGGCAGATGCAGCCGCCTGTATCTGCATGTGGATAGTGCTTGCGACGAGAGAGACGCGACGAAACGCGACGCGTGGGGGGGTGAAGATGTGCCTGAGTTGGTGCAGGATTCCCGGGCTTGTGCGACGGTTCGTGTGACGGTTACGGAGTGGAGGGTTTGGGATAGAGAGGACCGACGATGTCAAGCAAACGATGGATGTGAGGATGGGCTGAGGGGTGAGTTGCTGCTGGGAACTGCAATGCAGTGCTCGGTGCAATGGAGAGTTCCGCGATGCTTAAATGTTACGCTTGACAACCCAAACAATCCTTTAACCATGCCGACGGGAACATGGAACACACCGGCTGCGCTCTTGTCTGAGCTAGAAGAGCATTGGAAAGCCGAGTTTGATTTGCTTCAAGTCGGTGACAAATCGGTATTGGGTCGGCGAGACGGCAGTCAGTTGGTGTTGGCTGCCAATGACACAACTCTGCCTTTGCATCTCACGACCAACATATGTGAATCTGTTACGCGAACGATAAGATTGCACCTGTGAGAACAGAGAACCAGATACTCGATAAACGGCAGTGAGTAATGACGAACAAGTTACGAGCAAAGGGTAATTGTCACGAAACGAGAACTCGAGTCCCTCCCAACTCGGCCTCGTATCGAACTACACGACAACCAACTGCCGTGCGCGAGGAACGACATCTCCTGCACATCGGCCTTGGCCTCGTCAAGTTTTCTCAACTACTCCGATAAGAGACGAAGATCAATGGAGTCACAGCCTCGGGTGAGGCTGTCTCGTGAGTGTCCATGCAGTGTCGATCAGCTGAATGAGGCTGGCGCTGCCCGTATTCCCACACTCGCCTCAGGTGAGATGTGATATATTCTCAACAATATAGCCGGGCGACTATACCCTGGAAAACTTGCTGTCACTGGGGAATGCGGTTCATCCAGACGCCCGATACGTCATGTTACAGATTTCGAAGGTGGCGAACAACTCAAGTTGTTGCGTTGAAACCCATTGTCAGACGAAGAACAATGGTGTTCTACGAAGAGCATCACAAAACCTTCTCTCGATAAAAGTTACATCGAGTCATTTAACTCCACAACCTAGAAGCCTGACCGGCCCGTCCCGTCCCATAGACCCAACCTTCGTCATCCCGAACCGTTTGAACGGTGCATTATCACGGCTCACATGCACAAGGAGAAACTCAAAGCTTGCCAAAAGAAACCAGTTTTCAACCCCAGTATTTTATTGTTCAAATTTTGTAATCCAAAATGCCTCGCTAAGCCGCCCAAATGTAATGATTTAAGAAACCAGACGTAAAAAGACCTCATAAACATCTAAATAAATCGCTTGAAATGTCAGAAACTCAAGGAGAACATGGTTGAAACTCGTAGTCATAGAAGTAGACCTAGAGGATTGGTTTGCGGTCTTGGTGGGATCAGTAGTGGTGGTGGTGATGGTGATGATCTTGGTCCTTTGATCGGATGTCATCCTCATCCCTGTGGCGGCGATGCCGATCGCGGTCCTTGTCGCGGTCCTTCTCCCTCTCCCGGTCCTTGAGTTCGTGATCTACTTCATCATCGTCTCGATGACGGCGACGGCGATGCCTTCGCTTTTCGTCTTCATCACGATCCTTGTCGCGATCTACATCGCGATCCTTGTCACGATCTCGCTCACGCTCCCGTTCACGGTCGCCGTCGCGATCACCATCGTCATCGCGCCGTCGTCGCTCTAGAACACAAGTTAGTAAAAGGTGGGCGAGTACGGGACAGTGAATATGGCTTACCTCTTAAAACTACTGTCGCAGAAGCATATGCTTGAATCTCCTCCTTGCTCAGGACTCGGAGGACGATGACAAAGTCATCACGGACCTCGAATCTCTCCTTACCAATGGTCAAGGCCTCAGGGTTGACGATCTTGCGGCTGATCTTGGTCCACTTGGCACCGACAGGCGCCTCTCGGAGCTTCTTATCCTCCTTGTGAGGCGCAACACCCTCACGGATAGGATTGGGCTCCTCCGGGAAGCTGACCTTGGGTTGCTTGAGAATACCCCTGAGGGGCTTTTCGTCCCTCTTGTCCCGTGGGGGCGAGACGAGGCGAACTTGTTTGTCGTCAGTACCGGCAACCGTGAGCTCGCGGCCACGCGACTCATCCCTGGGAGATGAAGTGGGCCGGGAGTCCACCGCAGTCCTAGACTCGGAGGGAGATGTTGATTCCCTTGAGGGCTTAAGCTCGGGCGGGGACCTTGACTCTCTCGTGGGCTTGAGATCAGGTGGAGATCTCGATTCTCTAGTAGGCTTAGACTCAACAGTAGTCCTGCTCTGCTTGGTGGGTGAGAATGAGCGTGTCCTACTCTTTTCAACCACGACAGGCTTGTCCATGTCCTTCCCCTTGTCCGCCATCTTCATGGCGGCAAGCTGCTCCTGGAGCTGCTTCAGGTCGGAAGCATCATTGGGGTTGAAGGCGTTCGAGTTGCGATGACGGCGTGTTGGCTTCTTGGCCTCATCAGAGTCAGAAGCCGAGACGACGGCCTCGCCGCTCTTTCGCGGGTCTATCTCTCGCCGACTCGTTTTCTTAGGCTCGGATTTCTTGGGCTCGGGTTTCTTGGGCTCGGGTTTCTTGGGCTCAGAGCTGTCTTTGACAATAGGACGGTCTCTATCGTAGTCTCGTGGCCTTGGCTGGTCCTGAGTTGATGGCTTTGGTCGTTCACGGTCCTCTGTGTCTCTCCGTCTTTCACGATCCTCATCGGAACCTCGTCGTGCCTTGGAGTCGCTATCCTTTGAGCGTTTGTCTTCGTCCTTGACCAAGGGAGCAAGACCGACGGCGGCTGCAGCGATGCCTAGACCTGATGCCATCTTGTCACGGAAACGAGTACGCTCCTTTTCATCTTCCTCGCCGCCCTTCTTACTCTCTCGCCTCTCACGACGAGGCTCTTTGGTCTCGGTGCGGGTTCGCTGTTGCTCCTCGCGGCCGGGATCAGACTTACGAGGAAGCTCCTCATCAGAGCGCTTCTTAGGCTCCTCGACATGTTGTGATTCCCTTCGACGATCATAATCATCGACAAGATCAGTGCGGATACCGAAACCCCGAGTGGGGACTCTATCATCGTGGAAGTAAGCCGGCTGGGCTTCATATGGAGGCTGGGCTTCATATGGTGGCTGAGTTTCATATGATGGCTGAGTTTCATATGGTGGCTGAGCTTCATAAGGTGGTTGGATTTCATATGATGGCTTGACTTCATATGATGACTGGACCGCATATGGCTGGACCGTATATGGTGGCTGGACCGCATATGTTGGTTGAACGTCATATGTTGGTATGACATTATACGTCGGCTGGGCTCCATATGCTTGAGGCTCATAGGTCTGCGGTTCTTGTGTCATAGTTTGATATGCGTGCTCGGGTTCATAGATGCGCTCCGAGTTGTGTTGGAGGTCACGAAGCTCCCGCATGTTCTTCTCGTTGTCACGACTGCGGTAGTATTCGTCATGGTGCTGTGACCGCTGAGTTCCCTCCTGGTAGAGGGAAACAGGCCTTGGTCGCCGTCCCTCTGAGGAGCCACTGGCACTCACACTCCTAGCCGTCGCAGCGGGAGCTGGAGGCGCAGGGACAACAGGCGGTACATTGTGAGAGCTATCGGGTGCCCGGGGAATCTTGTCGAAGCCTCGGGTTGTGGGGGGAGGGCCACCGCGGGGTTCATATTGGCGAGTGGTGGGGGTGGTGGTGGTGATAGGGTTGGCGCTGTTGGCGCTGTTGGTGCGGCCCAGATCAGGGCTTGTGTTAACATTGAGAATTCGCTGGTCGGCATTGTAGTTGACATTTGGGCGGTAGTATCCGCGGTCGAAGCTCTCATGTCTGCGCGAGTGCGAGGGTTGCTGAGGGTTATCGAGATCGTAGCGAAGGAGATCCCCGGCGTTGGTGTACTGGTACCCATCATCGCCATAGTCGATGGTGGCAGAACTATGGCGAGGGTTGCTGGGGTAGACGACGGATGGGCGAGAGGTGTGATAGGCGTCGGCCTCGCGGGCCAGACTGTCGCTGCGGTCTCTACCGCGAGCATATTCGTCGCCGCCCAGCTGGTCTTTGTAGGGGCGCGCATTGCTGCGCGAACGTATGGACGAGGCGGGTTCGGTGTAGAACTGCCCCTCACTGGCTCGGTAGTCGTCCCGGATAGGACTGCCGGCGCGAGTGTTGGAAGAGTGGGAAGGGCCCGGGTTCGGGCGATCCTTCTGAGTCGTCATGACTATGACGGGTGGCCGGCCGGTAGCTGAGTCAATAGTCGAGGAGCGATGCGAGCGGGTGACATCTCGAGTGGTTGGGCGCTGAGAGCGAGGATCCTGAGTCACTGCGTATGTTCGGGTGGTGGACGTGGGAACGCCAGAGGACGTGGTGGTAGTTACGTATCCGCGGGGTGCGGCAGTGGTCGTCGGAGGCGGCGGCGGCCGGGTGGATGAGGGCATAACATGCATGTCGCCCGCGTAAAGGGAAGTGTAGCCGATGCTGGCAGGGAGCGAGGATCGTGCAGGGTTGAATGTGGCCGAACGCCCTGTCGTTGTGTAGCCATATCGGTCCGTCATGGTGGTGGTGGTGGCGGGGAGTTGCCCGTTGCGGATGGATGAGGATTCAATTGACGCCGTCGACACGGGCGACCCAGGGCCGGTCGCTGGAGCGGGAGGGCGATAGGACAGCCTGGGATGGTTGGTGCTGTCCGATCGCAGGTGGTGGGATGGTTTTGCCTCTTTTTCTTTTTTTTGTGCAGCTTCCGGCAGATGGAGTTTCTAGGTATTTATTGGGGCTGCAGCTGGCCGTGGCAATGGTGGGATGACGGTGACGACAAGAGGCAGAGGTTGACGTAGACGAAGAGGTGACGGTTGGAAGCAAGGGCCACGTGAGGAGGGGTCGAGCCCGTCGAGGTGGATGGTGTCAGCAGAACCAGAGGAGATTCTTGTATATTCGAATCACCAACGGCTGGTGGTTTGATCGCGGGGCTCCCTTTTCGATTTCGTTTGCCTCTTCTTGGCAGTATCCAGCGCTGACGATGGTCTTGGTGGGGTGGGTTGGCCGGCTGCACTGTGGGCGGGCGTCGGGATCAGACGAGGGCAACGTGATGGAGTAAGCGGCGGAGAGAGCAAAGAACCAGTGCCGAGCGGGGTTGAGGAGAATCCCAGGGAAAGTGAGAGTGCAGGAGCTGGTCGCGTGAACCGTCCAGCAACGTCCGGGCGAGCAATCGATTAATCAGTCGCTCAGTTAGCGACGACTCGGCAGCCGTCAGTCCGAGAGCTCCCAAGACGACGCGGCTTGGCGGGGGTCAGGCTTCCTTTGTTCGACGGAATACCCGGGGTGGGAACAACTAACTCCACAGGGCCGCCGGGGTGGAGAAGAAGCAGAGGTGGGAGGAAAGGTGGGAAGAAAGGTGGGAGGGAGAGGCGGGCGAGGTGAGAGAGGTGGGAGAGGTGGAAGAGGTGAGAGTCGAGAGTGTCGAGACAGTCGAGACGCAAAGAGTCGTCAGGGTCGATGAATAGAATGCAAGGACACGACGAGAAAATTTCAATCTCTGCAAAGGAGACGCGGTGCGGAGAGGGGCAGTCGACAAGACAGGATATCCCCAGTCTTGCAGGTTTTTCTGACCCTTCCCTTCGGTGCCAGGAAGTGACTGAGTCCTCCCCGGATCCCTAAACCAGGGTCAGTAATAATAAACCCGTCGTAGTCGATAAGAACTAACGTAGCGGCGTGCTGTAAGTACACCGGCCCAGTCTCGCGATGGGAATGCCGATGACGATCGTTATGCAGTGACGTGGGTCTGGCCTGGTATGGCTCAGGCTGGTCGCCGGCGTCAGTAGGGTTCTTCAGGTGTCTTCGACGCCTCACTAACGACTGACACCAGCAAAACGTCACTCAACTGTCACTAGAAAAGAAAACCCCGGGATCCGCCGTCCAAGCTCCAGATTGTCTCGGAGCTTTGCAGATTAGATGGCTCAGGCCTCTTCCGTCCGTTCTCTTCTCCTTCTTGACACGGGGCCGTGTATGTCGGCCGGCACCTGGTATGTATTGTACCTGGTACTTTGCGGATGCCGTCGTCTGTTACTTCGACTCTAGGCTGGAATGACCTGACCTGTGCAGAGAGATATGTGACCAAAAGTTGGGCCGACCTGGGTCGCGGGCCTCCTGCTTCCTGCTTCCTCCCCAGTCAGCTCCAGTCGTTATGAGAAATGAGGAGAGAGACAAGACCGTCGCCGGGCGCCTGTACCCGTCCGTCGGTGGCTCGTTGGAAACCAGGAACCCGAGAAACCCAAGGCGACCGACCTGCGGACTTGGGCAGGATGGGATGGTCTCTCCGCTCCGGTGGGGACCAGACTTCTGCTCCAAGACGTTCCAAGTCAACCAATGTTTCCCTCAAGTAATCAGGTACGAGGAATGGAAACGGGTACCGGTACCTGGACCCTAGGCCCTGGTTCGGGGAGTGGAGAAGTTGTGGATGGGGAAATGTTGCAACCGACCAGAAGGATTAGGCCCCAACGATGCGGCGATGCAACAACGTCAGGGTCGCAACGGCGATGCGTCACTAATAATAAATGCTAACCGAGAGCTGTCTGTTTGAGGCTCTGCGCCCCGATGGCCTGGTTTGGTATCACCGCAGATGACAGAGCGGTGCGGTGGTGGGCGAATACTCCAGGTGAATGTACCCTCTTCGTATCTGGCGATGCTGGCGTTGGCGTTGGCGTTGGCGTGGTTGGACCTAGCCGTGGCCGGTGCGAGGTGGGTGGGCGATGACGTCCTACCCGCCGGCTACTCGTTCTCCCCTCGAGTTTCAGTCCCGGACCCTCGTGTCTGCCCTCAGGTAGAGACGGCCCCGGTTGACTTGTGCTCCGTGCCGAAATAGGAACGGCGCGATGGATGAGGGATGCGGGAGGAGGCGATGAAGCTGGCAATGCCCTTGATCCTACCGGTGAGGAGAGACCCGCTAAGCCAGCTCAACACAGCTAACGCCAGTGGGAACTGGGTTGATGGCCCGAGTTGGGCGAATATCGACGGTGGTATAGGTGTAGGTAGAGATGTTGTGTACCGAGGTTTGCCCTAAGGTCAACAGGTGTCTGTGTAAGGTATGTGGTTGCTCAAGTGTGTGCTTTGCCTTGTAGCCGGCGTCAGCACCTAGATGAGAATAAAATAAAACTAGACAGACAGAAGGATTTTGCTTGCTTTTAAGAAAATACTAGTAATAAATATTGTGCTTCAGAAACAAAACAACAGCCCAAGCTGCGAGGGTGCCTTCAGGCTTATGTCTTGGGCTTGGGGGCGGCCGAGGAGGAGGAGGGGAAGGGAGGCCCCATGTCTTTCAAGTCTCTATCTTGGGAGAGGACCTATGGCATTCAGAACCACCCAATGTGTGTTGACGAAGCCATCTCCACCATCCACGTCCATCCATTATCCAAAACACCAAAGCCTCTTCCTACTGCCCCAGCAACCCAACCACTCGACCACTCATCTCGCCCGTCACCGAAACCTCCCTAAAATAAAACCCGACGAAGCGCCTGATATCCGTCAATCAAGTCCCGAGCTTCAAGCCCCGGCCGGCCGCTATTGGTGTCGTTGGTGTTTTTTTCTTTCCTTTCCTCCAGGGGTGACACCAGCTCAGGGTCCCTTTGGGCTGCCACGCTTGTTTCTGGATAGGTACCCAACCCAACGTCCGACCGGGCGACTGAGTTACAAGCGGAGGCCAGGAGGCTCAGCCTGAGAAGCTTCGCCGGGCCAGGTGGGAAGTGAGGGGAGAGGGCCCGGAGTACGACATGGAGGCGAAATCGCATCTCATCTCATTCCATGGATCTCAAGCGTTAATGCGTGTCCGGAGCAGGGACCAGTCCGCCTCGGATTCCGACTAGCTGCTGTCTCCCCTCTCGGACCCGTAATTGCTGCTTCTCCCCGTCTTGTCCTGAGCCGTATATTCCAACGGGCCGTCCAGGCGCTTCGGCAGACGCCCGTCGGTCTGCCAGCGGCCCGGCTTCCTCAGGAGCAGATCGGCGCTGCACAGCACATGGCCCGCAGACTACGGCATCACCAGCTTCATCGGATCGGCGGTGTCATCATTCCTTCCACCTGTGCTCTGTGGTCTCCCGCTGAGTTCCGGTCTCTTTCATGCCAGGTCCTAGGGCGTCCGGGTCATGAGGGCCACCTATCATTCAGACGCGGTGGTTCCGCACACCTCGAACAGGTTTCCATTTTGGGCGACGTGCTTTCGTCTTCACAGAGCCGCATTGACCCGAAGCGGCGCAGCTCGTTTCAACGACAACACAGTTCCATCATCCAGGGGCTTCCCGCCAGAGACTACATGTATCTCAGGAGAGGAGAGATCTGGGTGGTGGCATCTCATGCGCTGCAGTCCTTCGGGGAAGAGGGGCGTGTTCCGTCCCCGTCAAACGACGCCCAACCAACCAAGCCCAAGCGAGGCACGGCCTCCCGTCAAACGACTTACAAGATACATGTTGCACCTCGGGATACCTGCGCTAGAAGACAGCGGAACGTCTTTCAACCTGGTCCCCTTGGCCGCATCGCTTACATGGCCTGCCCTCTCTCCATGCGACCACCCACAAAAATTGCGATAGAACCTTGATTTTTCGTCGAGTTGGGCAGGGACAGCTAGCCCATCGCTCGAGGGATCACCCCAGTCTCTTACCCCATCCGCTCCGGCCATGGGACCCTCTAGCCTCAAGCCCACCTCGCGCCCTTTGGCAAAGGCGAGCGAAGCAAGGTGTCGTTGGGAGCTGCAGCCGACATGTCGAGCACGATGAGTTGGCATCTCTCCCAAGGCAAAAAAGCGACGATCAAAAGAAAGTCGGACAACACCGTTTGTTCATGTGATTGTTGTCACCTGCGTGTCTTGAGGACTTCTCCGGAGGTGGAGACGTTCGAACTCCAGTCTAGCGGAATGGACATTAACACCGAGACCGAGGAGCTAAGCCGTGCCGTCTCTCTCGGGCATCCATCTGCACGCATTCTGTCGGCGCCTGGGCAAAGAGGAGTGACCATCCCAGGCCTCGTCAGTGCGGCTAGGTTCGAGATGGACTAA
This sequence comes from Cylindrodendrum hubeiense, assembly GCA_014621425.1. Taxonomy (NCBI): domain Eukaryota; kingdom Fungi; phylum Ascomycota; class Sordariomycetes; order Hypocreales; family Nectriaceae; genus Cylindrodendrum; species Cylindrodendrum hubeiense. Next base: position 4,400 of record JAANBB010000624.1, on the reverse strand, counting down.
CTACCCAACAGCCACGGCATCTCGCATGGACGGTTTGCAATCTCTCCGCCAGCTGGTCCTTGCGGAGCAAGGGTTCACCTAGAGTAGCCACATGGCTCAGCGCGGACTGACGGGCCGGGTGGGTTAAGGAAACTGAAAGTATCATTCAAAATTGCTAAGAAAGAGTAAAAAAGCGTTACACTCGTTGTCCCTTGGGCTGCACCGTCTCGCACGCCCCCCAAGCTACACTTGTCTGCTCCGCAAGTCAGCCCATGCTGCATCATACATCGTCAATATCCAACGGCCCGCTTCCTTGGGGTGTCCATTGTATGCCCAAGCGCCCATTCATATCAAATCTCTCGTCCCTCACATCAGACACGGCTCGGCCGAGAACCCCAACTAAGTTAATCAGCGGGACGCTTCAACTGGTACTGCCGGCAGTCGCCCAGATCATGTACATGTACTCCATGCGAGGCATAAATTAAGCCAGAGAACCAATCGGATCCCACAGAGGAAGAACGATGGCCTCCTTCTTGAGCGCATCTCTGACCGCCTTGCTGCAAAAGCGCGGGTCAACGACGGCCTGATACACGAACTCGTCCATCCATGCGTCACTCATGACGAACCAACCCTTTTCTCCGGCGGTGGTTCCCCAGCTGTTCTGCACTCGCCATCGCACAGACTTGCTCGTCTCCTCATCGACGTGGACTGCAGTCAGCACCATCGCATGGGTCATCAGGCTCTCTCCGGTCATCAGCCTCTCGGCCTTGGACATGCCGAGAAGGCTTGTGTTGAAGCCTATGTCGTAGTTGAAGAGATCCAAATCCATGATGCCGGACTTTGAGTCGCTGAACTGGCCCACGTCACTACCGAAGAAGACAGGAAGCCCAGCCTTGAGCATCCTAATGCAAGCTGTCTTCATCGTGGTCATATCGACGTTCGCATAGTTGACACCACGGCCACCAACAACGTTTCCAAGTCGAGAAACTTCAAGATGAGTCAAGTACTCGTGGCGAGGGTCGTTGACAAGAGAAATCAAGTTATCGATGACATTCGACGTCACAAACTTGTAGTCGGGGCTGTAGATGTCCTTGGCAAAGTCCTTGGGGTTGGTCTTCAACTGGTGGGCCTTGCCATTCTTGTCATTGTACTGCCAAGTGAAGGCTTCCTTGGGGTTGGGAGGGGGACCAAGGAGGAGCGTCATGATGAGCTGGATCTCGCGCATCATCTTCTCCTTGGCCGAGGAGAGGGCCTCGGCAGAAACGCCGGTCTCGGAGTTGACCAGGGCTCGGAGCCTCAGGGCAAACTCTCGGAGCTTGGTCTTGACAACACTGTTTAGGACGCCCGTGTTCATGGCATTCCAGCTGTCAGGATAGATGGTCTGCGGGACGAGGCCATACTTCTCAACGAGGTTGTAGACCATGTCCCACTGGCCGCCATCGGACACCAGATCGTTCAAGAGCCTCTGTATCAGGCGTCCCTCGAGGTCCTCCCCGGCGGTGTCGATAATCTGCTCGAGGAAGAAGTTGGATTTCTCAAGCTTGTCCCAGTAGAAGAGGTAAGCCTGAGACAACTCGAAGCTCTCAAGTCCATAACGCTTCATCAGGGCAACTCGGAAGACGTTGGTAGAGGCAAACAGCCAGCAGCGCCCACTGGAGCGCTGGTTTGTGATGGGGTCGCCCTCGACAGGGATCTTGACATTGTAGATCTGCTGGTCTGCAATCTCGGTGGGCAACGATGTGAGGGCCGCCTTCGGGTTCTGGCTGCTCAGGGCCGTGAGTGCAAGCCTTGTAGTACTGTCAGTTTATGGAACCAGAAATCAAGCGAAGTAGGGTAGGGCTAACTTGTTCTTGGGATCCTTGAGGAAGTCGGCTTGCCAAGACTCGAGGACGTGAATGGGAAGACCTTGGGCCTCTCGGACCAGGGGACCGAAGGAAGCCTTCTCGTTGTTACCGGTGGCCTCAACGCAATCATCCTGCACCTGGAGGCTGCGGAGACGCTCAATAACAGCCTTTTCGTGCATGTTCGACTCGATGGGCTTAGAGGGTTGACCACCCATGATGATGTGTGTGATATAGGGTAGCAGCTTTTGTAGCGCGTGTGCTCTCCCACTCAAGTAAGCCGCAGGGGTATTATACTGTGATTCTGTGAATGGGAAGGGCGTATGGGTTGAAGAGAGGAAGAGAGGAACGCGATGTAAGGTTCAAGAGGGGAAGAGACAGATGGGTGAGGCGTCATCTGGTGACCTCGTGCGACACGGCACGGGGAGAGGCCCCGTTCCTTATCAATCAGAGCAGCTTGAATCCAGCTAAGTACCTCTCTGGGGTTAGTCTCCGCAGCACCATCTCTAAGTTGGGGGTGCGGGTCGTGCGGGACTTTTGTTTCGTAACGAACCGCCTTTGCCCGACCATGATCAAGAACATGTGCTCATTTTTGGATACAGCTATCAGGGAGAATGGATAAATGTCATCAAGAGCAACTATGAGAACAACTAATCGTATTATCCATGAACTGCGCTGCTGTAACCGATGCTTGCGTCAGACAACTCGGATAGTCAAACGCAGATACGTATAGGGTAACGAAGTGTGGTTCGGCACCAGCCTCCTCTAACAGGGGACGGGCCGCTCGTTTGACCAAGACGGACTAGTGGGGCAGCATGGGAAGCCGGATCGAGTCATTATGAGAACCTGGATGGCAAAGGCAAAGGACAGAGAAGTCACAAGATGATTGGAGAGAACAAGTTTCGAGTGACATATGGAATCAATTGTCAAATTACTACAGTTCATGTACAGAACTTCCTTCTACTTCAAGACTCCATATTTCCAGTTTCCAACGGGTTTCCAATCTGATCCAACCTACAGCTGACCGCTTTATACAAATCCCATGATACAAGTTTCACAGGAGCCAGGACAACCTGCCCTTCAGGTCGAGGAGCCAGGAGCGTTGTCTAGACTCATCGTGGGAAGACGCATGATGCGGCCCCTAAGAATTGACACGCTTACAGGCGAGAGCCGTGGATGACCTTCATGTCGACAGCGAGCTCACGGCCACCGTCGTTGAGGACGAGGACACGAAGGCTGCCACGGCCGGACTCGAAAGCGTTGTTGAGGCGAGTGTACAGGTTGGACTGGTCAATGACAGGGAGACCCTGCTTGACATCGCCGGTCTCGGTCATGGCGACGATGAGACCCTCCTGCATGTCGAGGACACGGTACTGCTTGAAGACGGGGCCGAGCATGGTCTGGACGACAACGGAGGGGGCAGGGTTGGAGATGAAGGAGGACTCCTCGTGAAGCTGCTTGGTGAAGAGGTCGACACCAAGGTAGCGGTACTGGCCGGTGGCAGAGGAGGTTGAGATGCGGATGACCTGGCAGGGGCGGCCCTGGAGCATCAGGAAGTCACCCAGGCGGATGTGGTGGCAGGGGATGGTGACGGTGTTGGGGAGGTAAGACTCGGCGGAGTCGCCGGGACCAGGGCGGGGGCCCTTGGAGCGGACGATGTCGACCTCAACGTGCTCATGGCCTCGGGGGTGAGCGATCTTGTCTGCCAACTTGTGAGCGCCGGCGCGGAAGGAGTGGTAGTGACCTGAGGCCAGTTAGACTGGTGCTAGGATAGGAGTGAAAAAAAAAGAGACCCTTACCATCCTCGTCGTAGTAACCCATCTTGGAAGATTTCTTGGGGCGAGTAGTGAACTTGGGAGCTTCGACGGTCTCTTTAGAGATCTTCACGTCCTGCTGGTAGCTGGGGCGCGAAACGGGAGTGTCAACGGTGAAGTTGTTGACTTGAGTGGTTTGCTTGTACTGGGGCGTGCTAGAAGCGCGTCCTTCGACAGTGAAGTTGTTGATCTCAGTCTTCTCGAAAGAAGAGTGCTGGGGACGGGATCCTTCAACGGTGAAGTTGTTGATCTCGGTCTTCTCAGTGTTCTTGTACTGAGAGGGAGCGGGACGACCTTCGACGGTGTAGTTGTTTACCTGGAAGGTATCCGAGGTCTGGTACTGAGGGCGGGAAGGGGGGTCGGCACTGAAGTCGGGCTTGTTGGGACGGAATCGCTCGCGGTATTGGCGCTCAGCAACGTCAATGGGGGTGGAGTAGTAGGGATGGCGGGTGTCGATCTCTACGTGGGCGTGAGAAGTGGTGTATTGAGAAGCAGGTTCAGGTCTGCAGTGTTTGGGTTAGCTGATGCTTCTGTATCTCGCTTGCGTCTCATATGGCAACGCGGTACCCACCCCCTGAGTGACCCACTGCCAGCCTCAGACCAGGCTCAGGCCAGCTGGCTAGGGCACCCAGGGTTGGGTGACCGGGGGTGTGAAAAGCAATTTTGGGGGAGACGGGCTAAGTGGGCTGGGCTGGACGGGTCCAGGCCGGGGTTGGGATGGGGTGTGATGAGATGGGATGGCTGGGGAGAGGAGACGAGAGGGGGG
>JAANBB010000623.1:0-19171 GCA_014621425.1 Cylindrodendrum hubeiense | reverse complement strand
CATTTCGCCCAACGGCCGCTTCATCGCCTCCGCCTCAGCCGATGCCACCGTTAAGATCTGGGATGCCGCCACTGGCGCCCACATGGACACTCTCGTCGGCCACATGGCCGGCGTGAGCTGCTTGGCCTGGACGCCCGACAGCAACACCATTGCCAGTGGCTCTGATGACAAGGCCATCCGGCTCTGGGACCGTGTGACAGGACGACCACGTACCACAGCTCGGAAATCGTTGGCTGGCCAGGAGATGGCCCCGTTGAAGGGGCATCACAGCTACATCCACTGTTTGGCCTTTTCACCAAAGGGTAACATCCTCGCCAGTGGTTCTTATGACGAGGCCGTGTTTCTATGGGACGTTCGGGCCGGCAGGTTGATGCGCAGTTTGCCGGCACACAGTGATCCCGTCAGTGGCATTGACTTCTCTAGAGACGGCACCCTGGTCGTGAGTTGTTCCACAGACGGCTTGATGTAAGTTACCTCGCTCCACATCTGAAAATCCTCAAACTAATGTTCTCAACAGCCGTGTGTGGGATACATCTACAGGCCAGTGTCTACGCACCCTCGTTCATGAAGACAACCCGGCTGTCACCAACGTTTGCTTCTCCCCGAATGGGCGATTTGTCCTGGCCTTCAACCTCGACAATTGCATCCGCCTCTGGGACTATGTCGCTGGCAGCGTCAAGAAGACATACCAGGGCCACCTGAATGAGAAATTCGCTGTGGGCGGTTGTTTCGGCGTCCTCGACGGAGAGCCCTTCGTCGCCTCGGCTAGCGAGGACGGCAGCATCGTCCTGTGGGACGTCAAGAGCAAAGCGCTGCTGCAGCGTATCGAGGGACACAAGGGTGTGTGCTTCTGGGTCGATGTCCATGGCGAAACCATGGCGAGCGCGGGACAGGACCACACAGTGAGGGTGTATCGGAATATTAGGGATTCAGGTGTGACAAATGGGCCCATTGGCGAGGCAAGCCAAGAATTGCGGACGGAACTCCCAATTCGCGTGGAGGATGTCAAAATGGAAGATGCATAGCAGATCAGGGATTAGCGATGGCGTTACAATGGAATCACACCAGGGCCACGGGGTGGCCTTATCATGAATAATTTTTGCGTGCTGCGATTCTACGAACAATCTGAGTTGTATGGGGCTGTAACCAGTAATAGTCACATCTTGAGCAACGCCATTGAAACCCACACTCAACATGGGGGTTGCATACTTCTGATCTTAACTTCAAGACTCCGAGTTCATCATGTCAAATCGAATGTCGAGTCACTCCCCCTTCTTGTCCACTTCACGTGTTTGCTTGGGAGAAGTGATTGCTAACATATTCAAGGCTTCGTCACTGACGTTTGACAAGAACGTTGCACTTGCATAAAGGTAACGATGTCGAAATATGGCAGACCTGGTTGTAATAATGTCTCAGGGAAATTTTGTCGTGTAGGACAAAATCACGGGTTTAGACATGGCACTTGTAGTGAGTTGATTGATACACAGGGGAAATAGCTTCTCTCGGTTGGGAGGGTTTCCTCCACATCTCGCAACCGTTTTATCCTCAAGATCGTCGCCTATCTTACACTAAGTACATTCAAACCGTTCAAGGTATGGCTTCTAATTTTTTGCCCGAAATGAAGCAGACAGAGTTGTCTCTGACCAGAAGCGGCAATCCTCCGGGGTATCAGTCAACGACCGACCCCATTCCTCTCAACAGATAGCCAAGACCAGCAAACAAAAGTATTTGCACTTTCAAGATAATCTTTGCTAAGAAATCATGTGGATCAAAGCATAAATTCCACTTTCAGCAGACATCGAATACTCAAAGACGCAGAATGGTGCCACGCCCCGAACTTCAGTCAAACTTGACCTCTATGTTGCGTCCGGCAATTCGCTTTCCTTCATGATAAGCTGAGAATTCGGCGGTGCCATCTTCACACGTCATTTTCACATCAAAGTGAAGTTTATGGTAGACCTTCCCAATTTTGTTGGTCCATGTTGGGAGTGACTCAATGTCGATGGTTTGATTCCACGTTACTGTGCACAGTCGGTCATCAGTGGAGTCCCGTCGAGATGGAGGCGGCGAAGCGGATGAGCAGAAAATTTCAAACGCCGCGCTGGTAACCGGTTCGTCATGGAGTTGGATGAAGCTGTGACGAACTGGCTCCTTGTCATTCATGTCATCTCCCTGGAAGCTGGTAAGCGCATTGGTTATATTCCTGGGGTCGTCAGAGATACCTGGTTCAAGAACCAATCCATTTGGTTTGATGCCTTGTATTCATGTGCCTTCTCGTCCCAAAATTTGTCGCATTCCTGGTATTCTCCCTCAATCCAGAGGGTGGAAACCTCAATTCCGTAGCTGAGGCGAGCGACTCTGGCTCCGACTGCAACATGAAGATTCGGCGACAGACCACTGTTCGTGAGGCCATGAACGACAGCACCACGGCAAATTGCAGTCCACCTACCCACCAAGTCAGTGTAAAAGCTCTGATCTAGGATCGGGGACACACTCACGGCTTATTTCCTCTGCTTTGGAGAACCACGGATGTGTACTCGGCCTGAAGTCGATTGAAGAGGTAGCGGCTTCGCCCAAATCCACCAACCAGGATGATGTACTGCCGCAGTTAATTAACTTGAGTTCTAAATGAAGGGGATATGAGCGTCTTTATACCTTAGGGTGAGTTGAGTATTTTTCAACAACAGCTTCGACCTGATCCCCGACAAGTTTCAGGATCTTATTGACCACTGGTGAGAAGACGGACAAAATCTCGTCTCTAAAATCTCAGTTAGCCACCAATCTCGGAGTGAGCCTTGACACTGCTTACGAGCTCAAGACCATCGTTTTACTTCGCTTCAACCCCCCTGTCTTTCCACCAGAACCACCTGGAAAGTCAAACAACCAAGTTCTTGGCTGGTTATTAAACTGTGGCTTGATACCATGTTCCCATGTATCATTCAAGATCTTCCTTTGTTCAGCCTTCTTAACTCCGTTCCACGCAGCCGAAGTCACCTTGCGCTTGATCAAATTAATGAATTCTTCGTCAAGAAATACGCCACCGCACAAACCCCCTTACTTGATTCAGTAGGTTGAAGATAGATACAGGGTTTTGATACATACCGTCGCCTTTGACGCATTCTTTGACCACAAAAGGATCAACTGACTCAATGATATAACTGATGAGATCCTAAGAGCAAGTCAACATTGGAACACGGTGTCTATCTGTAATCACATACAACTGTCCCGCCACCGGCGTCGCAAACGACGATGGTATCTCCTGACTAGAAATGAAAATCAATAACTGAAAACGTAACGACTAAGGCCCGATTGGTGGGAGCTATGGTTTACCATTGTGTTGGATCTTTTTGAAAGATCCTTGAGAGTAGCCAGAGCAGCTGCCTCTGGCTCTGAGATGAACCGAAGAGTCGTCTCGCCACAAGACCGCTCGTCCAAAATGCCCGAGAGCTTGGCCGCTTGCTTCATTCGTTGCTGTGCATAGTGTGGCCAGATAGCTGGCATGGTGATTATCACATGAAACTTGCTATTTTGAAGCAAACCAGCGCCAATAGAACACTTGATGGTATCAATGGAATGATTCCAGAGATTTCGAAGAAAGTGGCCGATGACGTCGACTGGGTCTTTGTTCGCCAAGTCTCTGAGTCGTCGAGCTTCATGAAGCTGAGGCGAGTTTGAGACGTCTTTGGGAAGATCCTTTTCGTCTAAAAGCAACAACTTGAACCACTTGAGTGCATCCTTGTTGGGCGGTATGTCGTAACCCCACCTTGTTGCATCATGCTTGCCTCCAAAGTGAATCAAAGTTGGAGCCTTCTCCGTGTCTGAACAGTGGTTGAACTCTGTGTCCCAGCTGGTGACCTGTTCGATCTCGTCTGGTTGTCCCGAGTATGCCCAAGCAACACCTGAAAAACTGGAAAATATCAGTACCGTACTAGATCAGACTGAATAGAGAATCTCTCACGTGGTGCCAAAATCAATGCCGATGATTATGGCATCCTCTTTTTTTTTCGTCCGCGGCCATGGTGGTCTCTCTTCGAAATGCCTCCCGTTCTCAAGATGAAGGAATGTCGCAGAGACTGTCCAGACGAAGAAAGGTGAAAGACGGGTGCCAGCCACAACATAAGTGAGCACAAGGTAAGAGGTTGAAGGGGTCCCTGTATGAAGGTGGAGGTTGCCAATTTTAGCAGATCTTCCTGGCGGTGTTTGGTTGAGATGCAAGGTGATGGCTGTGATGTGAGAAAGAGAAAGTGGATGCTCGCATTTCTTCGTTGGCAGCGCAAAGGCAGCAATCATGGAGATGCAGTGAATCACAGTCAAAATCCACGTATTTTCTCACTCTCTTCTCACTCTCCCCTCATTCTTGCCCCGTTCTCATATTTCTGCTGCAAGCATGCGCTAAACCTCCGGCTCATTTCACGACAGTTTCCCTTGCACACGAAACAGTCCTTGCCTAAAAGGAAGCTACAGTGGTATTCTCTTACCAATATTGAACCTCTGTGATCTTATAGCCTTGCGCAATATTCGATCCTCTCATCATATCATCTCTATGAGCCATCTGCAGGTTCGTCTCGTCTGGACACCAAGGCAAAACTCCCTGGGGGCTCAATTATACTGAACATTCTCTCTCAAAGATTTGAGTCTTCTCAACCCACCCACCTCCTCAGAAAACGGACCCTCAAACGGAGGAAGCTTGTACGGTACAGCCTAACATGGACAATCCTCAACCGGGCAAGAAGAATGGCGACACCACCTCCATCAGCCCCATGACAGGATCAGGTTCTCCGTCCATTTCTCGGTCAGTTCTATCCAACAGAGAAGAGAATTTTGGCGAGGGTTTTTGCGGATCCATCGACTTGACCCCTGTTTCCAACCCTCACCATCGACCTCGGGGACAGCATCGCGCCTGTCGTGGGCTTTCTCCTCAGTTCGAAGATACGGATCACGTGGAATCAATAGCTCCAGCGGCTTTTCTTGAGATGCAGGCACAAACCATCAAGACATCCGTGGATGCACCTAACGCCAGGGCTGACGAGGAAAGATCAACTCTCTTTGAGACAATCAAGGAGCGCTTGATTCAGATGACCAGATCCGACAAAGACCTGTCTAAACCAATACAGGATCAAAAGAGCTCTTCCAAAATGGAAAGAATTCAAAATAATCTCGACTGTGCTCTCTATAAAAATAGCATGATGGAGAAAAGGTATCTTCGGTTGAAAGCCAGGTACAATGCCCTAGAAGCGAAATTTCAGGAGACGACCCGCAAGCTTGAGCAAACCACCAACGAACGGAACACCCAACGACGCATTGATAGCGGCAGCACATTCGCAAATTCCAGGAAGTCAACTGATGACGCGATCCAGAGCAAGTGGAAGCAGCTCGACTATAACATTCGCAACCTCGCCCATTTCTTGACAACTGCACCGCCAGCCGATTTCTCGGATGCTGTTGTATTTGATAGATTTGCCATTTTCCACCCTCCCTGGCGCAAATCCATCTGGGATGATGACTTTAGAGTGCTCCTGATGAGGGGATATCTGTGGTGTGCTGTTAAAGACCTAGTCTTCGAAGCTCGTGGCGATACCGGCGGCCTGAAAATTGCACATTGTCTAAAAATGGCCCAGAGGGGGATGATTGGTAAGAAAGCTGTCTCATTGTAACCTCTTGAGATACTAACGTCGGCAGTGAGAGCGCAGGAGAGAAATAATTCCCCAGGCCCTTTTGTTCAGCGTGTTGCCGGATGGCATGCTCAAGCCTCGCTCGTCTTAGAAGACCTTTGGGACTATGACGAAAAGGAGCTTCACGATCTCATCACGATCGAAACCCACCGACTGCGGCCTTTTTGGTCCGCTCAGTCAGTCAGTCCTGATATATCAGAATGCAGGACTTTGGGTGAAATGAAGGAAATCCTGGAGGGCGCCTTGGAACTCGACAGCATGTTAATGGGGTCCAAAGCCATATTCACACCAAGTTGGACCTGTGATTATTGGGAGGCAGACGGTAAGCTCCGATACAACTCAGACGCCATGGAGGTGCTTGCGAGCGACCATATGATTTCGGAACACAGCTTGGTCGTATTCTTTACGTCGCCTGCTCTCTACAAGATGGGCAATGCCAACGGCCAGAACTATGACAGCAGAGTGGCGCTCATCAAGGCATCTGTTGTGTGCGATTAGGCTGGACCGTTAACTGAACTGCAGTGTGCCGTGATGCTTGGTAGTTTGGGACAGGTTGAGGATTTGAGATGTGTTGAGGGCTTCCGACTAGGAATCAGGTCATTCATCAGAGGAGTTTTGCTCAGTCCGTGATCAGTCCTCATAGCTAGGAAGTGGTATTTGTATCACTTCAACCATCACTTGCTTTAGTTGACAAACGCAGCTTGAAAATCCAATGCTTGTGATTTGAAACTGACTAAAAAATACCTGTTGCATATTAAACCATCCCGTCCGGGACCCAAATAGACATGTATGTATGCCTCCGTATACCCAACGACCATATCATCCCCGAATTAGTTTTCATCTCTCCATGTCCTCCTCTATGTTGCGTCTCCTCATATTTCCACACCTCGCTATGTATGTGTGTCGCACCCGAATTAAGCATTAAGTGTTTTAAAAACACGTCCCCTTCGCAAAAGTTGTACAAACCAGGCGTTAAAACACCGTTCTCGCCAAAAACGACTTCCTCTTTAGGGCTTGATGCTGATGCTGATATCGAGGAGAGATGATTCCTCGTCATCTCCCTGGTGAGAAGTGGGCATATCCGAGTGCCAGGCCTCCTCGCTGGGTGAGCCGCAGGTCAGGTCGTACCAGAGATCGGGCTGCGAGGAGTCAAGCTCGCGGACGGACCAGGAAATGGACCTGCCGTAGAGGGCACAGCGGGACGCGCCATTGTCGCTGGTGTAGTACCGATAGGACTGGCAATTACGAGTGGCGCCAGTATCGCTCTGTAAAAGAAATTGAAGGTTAGTCATCCATCTATTAGAAGGGGAAGGGGAAAGGTTTGACTCACTTTACAGAACTGGTAGCAGCCCTCGAGCGTCACAGACACACCGGGACTATCTTCAATATGCTCAGCGATGAAGTAGGTGCTCGCAGGCTTTCCGTGCACGCCGCAGTAGGTATTGTCCTTGCTGGGAGAGCCCGACTCAACAGTATGCTCGCAGATGATCTCCTTAGCAGGCAGAGAGTAGGTGCCAGTAGTGTTCAACCCGGCCGTCGAGACGGGGGTCATGGAGTTGTCGATGACGTAGATCTCAGGAGTCGAGGAGGCAGAAGTCGAGGTTGTGGGAGAGAGGAAAGGAGTTACGCTGAGGGTGCCCGAGGTGCTGGTCTCATCATCGCAGGACTCAGTGCTCGAAGACTCGGGCGAAGAAGCAGTTGCGTTACCGGGAAGAGGAGTGCTGGTCCAGGCAGTAGTAGTAGTCTCATCATCGCAGGGCTCGGTGCTGGAGGATGAGAGCGCAGACGTAGTCATAGTCTCGTCATCACAGGGCTCCGTAGAAGAAAGCGTAGTGCTGTTGCCGAAGGGAAGGATAGGCACGGCTGACGGGGTCGAGATGGGAGTTGTTGTCATGTCATCGTCGCAAGGCGTCGTGGCCGTCACGTTGCTGGCGACAGTCGAAGAGGTTGCGTCATCACAAGGCTCGGTAGACTCGTGAGGCGTCGTGTAGGGGGTGCTGGTGTTATAGTGGGCGGAAGGAAGAGGTGTAAACTGGATAACTGGGGGGTCGCTAGCAGAAGTTGCAGAAGAGGTCTCATCATCGCGAGGCTCGGTAGAGGCAACAGGCGTCTTGTAAGGAGCAGTAAAGTTTCCGGCGGAGACAGGCGTGAAGATGCCAGGGTCAGCACTAGTAGGAGTCGCGGCTGAGGTGCTGTTGTTCCTAGGCAGAGCATATTCGACAGGCTTCGTGTAAGTAGTGTTGGATTCGCCGAAAGGTAGAGTGTATAGAGGAGAAGGGTGGCTAGTAGGAGTTGCAGATGAGGTCTCATCGTCGCGAGGCTCGGTAGAGGCGACAGGCGTGACGTAAGGAGGGTTATAGTTGCTGAAAGAATCGGGCGTGAAGCGACCAGTATCAGCGCTAGTAGGAGTCGCGGAAGAGGTATCGTCGTCCCTAGGCAGAGCATATTCGACAGGCTTCGTGTAAGTGGTGTTGGAATCGCCGAAAGGGAGAGTATAGACGACAGCAGGGCCGCTAGAAGGAGAAGGAGATGAAGTCTGATCGTCACGAAGCTTGGTGGAGGCGACTGGCGTTGCGTGGGGAATGCTGTAGTTGCCGATGGAATCATGCGTATAGATGCTAGGATCCCCACCGGTAGAGGTCTCGTCGTCGCAGTCCGAGGTAGGAGAAGCTTGGGTGCTCAAAGTAGTCGACCAGTGAGAGAGGTCTGTGTAGTGGGGAGGGCGGCCGGTCTCGTTGGCGGGGAACAAAGGATCATCCGTGCAGGGCTCCTCAGTGCCGGTGTTGTATGGCCCGATGTGAGCGGTGTGAGTAGAATGCGAGTTCAACCTGGTCGAGTTCAAGGGGTACAAGGCGTCATCGGGGCAAGGCTCGGTCTCTGTGCTATAATGCTCCTCCACGACAGTGGCTGTCTTGGGTCCAGTGTACACAGGCGCGGTCTCGTCATCACAGTCCGTTGAGGCACTCGAGAGAAGAGCAGAATCCTTGGTGTTGTGGATGGTAACAGAATCGTCGTCGCAAGGCTCCTCGGTGTAAGTGAGGTTGGACGTGGCGGTGATGAAGACAGTGATGTCAACGGTAGTAGTTGAGACGAAGAGGCTAGCAGTGGGGCATCCAATAGTCGCCACGGAGCTGTCATCGAATAGTATGATGGTCTCAGTGTTGTGGTGAGAACTTGTCGACATGGACGTGTTGGTGAGGTTGTAGAGATTGGGGTTTGGGAAGTAGCCGTTTGGGGGGCTGTAAGCATCTGAGTCGGCGCGAGCAGCTACTCGGGCCCTGAAGGCGTGGGAACCTCTGGCTTTTCCCGCCCCTCGAGGTACTGCAGTTTCCGATCTGATCTATCCAAGTTGTTAGGCGCCTGTGGTTAATGGCAGGTAAAGACGGTTAGTTCATACCTTGTTGAATTCGGTGCCCTTGGGAGCGGCCTCGACGGCTGTCGAGAGAAGCCCGATGGCCCCGATAAGCGTGGGCAGAAGCATGATGAAATCAATGTATTTAACAGGGGTAAAGGAGAAGAGTTGATCAGCCAGGTAAATAGAGGGGCTGTTGAGAGAGAGGAGGCGGAGGAGGCGGAGGAGGAGATGGAGAAGATGTTGTTGAGAGTGATGGAGAGAATAAGCCATTGGGGACGAATCCCATCATCTTATATATCGACATGATCGCTTCTCCAGGGACGCAGCCTATGGGGCCATTCAATATTCAGGGACGAGTATTGGCGATTACGAAGGGTGTTTATCGACGAGGGAGCCTCCTAGAAGTTGGGCCCTGCGAAGGGATTAAAGACTCCTGGATTTGAAGGGAGTTAACTAGCGACGCACACAAAGGTAGATCCTTCTTAGGAAGGGCGAAAAAGCAAAAATCAATGAGAGGAGCGGACCGAACGAGATGAGAGACAGTGTGGGTTCTATTGTCGATTTGTCTTGATACTAAAAAGGATGGGCCTCTTGATTCGTGGAAACCATTTACAGGGACAGTGCAGAGATGATGCACAGACGCAAGAGATGCATAGGTGGTGCGGAGAGGTGCAGAGAGGTGCAGAGAGAGATGCAGAGAGAGAGACGCAGTAAGTGTGTATGTATGCAAGACCATAGAGAGTGTGTGATTCGTCTTTAAAGTACAAAAAGTGCACCGCCAATTCAATTGGGGTGAAGTCCGTAATATGGGACCAATGCAGATGTGCAGGAGAGGGTATCAAAACAGGGTCACGCAACGCCGCCGTGGCCCTTTGCCAACGAAAACCATATGCATATGCCGAAAATCCATGAACAGCCTGCCGCCCGTGATGCATCCGTAGTAAATAAGTCCTTGTCCAGTTTAGCCACGCCTCATGCGAGGCTGTTGTGGAGAAACCTGACCATTGAGGTGCCAGCAATGTCTCATCGCCACCTCTTCAGTCCTCCCAAATCGTCTCAAGATCGAGATCCCCTCTCCGCTCCGCTCCACAGACGCTCCATCGCTTCCGCTTGTCCCTGGAACCAAAACCCATAGTCCGGCCGCGGGACACATCCAAGCTGCTTCGCCCCTTGGACTCGGAGGAGTCGCCTCCTTCAGCGGCCTCCGCTGCGGCCTTGAGCTGAGCGATGCGTTCGGCTTCCAGCGCTGCCTCCTCTGCGTCGGGTGTGTCGGGGATGGTTTCCAAGCTGGAGATGCTGGGGCTGCGAGATCTCGTAGACGTGGGCGTAGAAGGCACAGAGGAGAAAGCAGTTCCGTAGCTGCTGGAGAGGGCGTCGTAGCTCCGAAAGGAAGAGGTTGATGAAATGGACGATGATGGGGTGGAGGGATATGTCATCAATGACCCAGTGCTCGAATGGGTGACGGTCCGCAGGGGAGATGAAGGTCGCCGGAGCCGGGCGGGAGTACTAGTCGACACGCCGAGGATTGGCGAACTGCTCCGTCTCTCACCGTGCCTTCGCTCAGGCTCAAGGACCGAGGCTCGAATAGGCGAGGTTGGGGGGAAGGACTCGTCCGTGGCCTTTCGCGGGGGACGGACCCGATTCGGAGAACCCGAGGGACTGGCAGGACGGCGCTGCTGGGGCGAATAGAGGATATGACCAGAGCCGTTGACGCCAGGCAAGGACTGGGTGCGGGACATGGGAGGTGCGAGGCTGGTGGTGGAGCGTGATCGCGAGTGGGCACCTGAGAGCGGGGAGGCGTTTCGCGGGCGGTATGGAATGAAGGTGGAGGTGGACCACGAGGGCGAGGCGGGAGAGGCAGGCGAGGTCGGACTAGGATCGGTGCTGCGTCTCAGAGGCGACGGCTTGCGGAGAACGTCAATGTCGAGCGTCGAGCCCGACTTTGGGTTGCGGATGCGCAGCGAGGGGACCATGGGAGCAGAGGTTACCGGGGAGGGCCGAAACTCCTCCATCCGCTCCGTCTCGGGAACGGGCTCCATGGTGATGGTGGTAGTGGGTTGGATCTTCGGGCCACCCAGTGTTTGTCAGGATGGCAAGGATGACATGTGTTGATTTGGAGGCGAATTGATCGAGAGCTGGGCGGCAAGCCAGAGCCGGAGGGGCGCGATCGTGGGTGGGACGATTGATGAAGCTATCCGAGAATGACGCAGTTGGCGCGGCTGAGAGGCGGTGCGGCTGCAGCTTCCAGAGGTCGTCGGCTAGAGCAGCTTAGCGCCCCCGAGAGCTGGCGACGGATGGGCGAAGTGCTTTGAAGAAGCAGCCGACGGTATGATGCTCTGCTCAAAGGCCTCGTCGTCTCAATATTCCAAAAAGGCGGGATGGATGGAAGCTCGATGGGAAGGTGGAAAGGTGGAAAGGCGGGGGTGGAGAAGTCGAGCTGGTTGGAATGGAAGCGACGGGGTCGATTGAGGGAGAGGGAGAGAGAGAGTGAGGGAGAAGTAAGTAGCGTTGGAGAGGCGGCCGGATCGACGGCGGGCGGGCGGTGAACGGGAGGAACAAGGGCGAGGAGAAAGGAAGCCTTGGCCGGAGGGGGGAAACGGCAGAGGGATAAAGGAAAAGGGAAGTGGAAGATCGAAAGGGGGCGAAAAGAGGAGGGCGGGAAAGGAGAAGAAGAAGGAGGAGAACGGGCTGAGTCGTGAGGCGTCGTAGTGTTGAGAGAGAAGAGAAGCGAGAGTGAGGGCCAGCGTGAGTGTGAGCAAGTGACAGTGCGCTGAGCGCGTGGTGTGTGACGAGTGACGGGTCTGTGATGCTGGTGGAGGGGGGGACCGCCGGGAGGAACGTGCGACGCGAACAGTGGGTTGTGCCAGGTGTGTGCCAGGTGCCCAGTGCAGTATAGTGGCCTGGGACAGTGGCCCAGGACAGTGGCCCAGGACCGTCCAGGGCAGCACTACGAGGGTAGCCCAGGTGGCTACGGCACAGGCGGCACTGGGGGGGGAGGGGACCTATCATCAGCGCTGCACCTCTGCTGTACGTTTGCTGTAGGGCGCGTAGCAGGTCGAGACAACAACAAGACACGGACAAGACAGGCAGCTCAGGACAAGACACGAGCTGCTGCTCGATCCAACAGCATCCAACAGCATCCAACAGCCCCCGCTGCGGTGCTTGTCACATTCCTTCTTCAGCCTTGACATCCGACATCCAGAACCCTGCTCCGGCCGTCAACAGGAGGCAAAAGGGCGCGCCAATTACTAATTCACGACGCAGCGCCGGGGAGGCGAAAACAAGTACGTATTGCCGCAGCGATGACAAACTCGACGGAGAGAGGGCGTGACGCCGCCCTTCCAGAACGCATCCCGTCGGTCCCCTGGCGGACCTGTTCCCCGTCAGGCGCACACCCTCTGCCCGCTCTACCCCTCCCGCCCGTCGTTTTCCCCGTAGCGCATGGCCCAGTGCCCTGTGGCGGCTGGGTTGGCTAGCGCCCTTTTTTAAAAGGCGCGCTGTACCACGCCGGTTGCCTTGTGTCTGCCGTGCTACAGGCAGGCCGCGTGGAGAACGGGTCGGTTCCTGGCGCCGCGTTCCCACATGGCGGAATTCCCTCTCGCCTCTCTTGACTCTCGTCTTGCTTGGCAGATGCCCTGGCTTCTCCTTCTCCTCCGGGCCCAAGTTGGCGCATCCCCAATGCCAATGCCAGTGCCAGTGCCAATGCCTAATGTCAATGCCCTGCGTCCAGTGCCGGAGACTCCGTCCGTCTCCAGGCCCGCACGGCAATAATAGTGGATGCGCGCGCCTGAGTTTTAGGGGTCTCTAGCGGCAAGGGGGAGGGTTGCACTGCTGCCGGGCATGTAGTGACCCGTTAGCACGTTGTCTAGCGATCGGTAGGGCCAACCAAGGATGGCAATCTCACTTGGTCCAACCGCCACTTGTTTTGGCGGACGATTGGGCGAATGGGGTCTTGATCCTTGGCCATGCGAGGGACGGCTCCTTGCTGCCTGCGTGCTGCATCGTTGTCACTCGCTGCCGAGCCGGTGCTGGAGCAGTACATGCGAACTGGACGGACTGTGTAGGTAGGCAAGGTAGGTACTTCGTATTGACTGAAACTCCATAGGTACCGGAGCGGAGCGAGAGAGATTCAAGTCATGGTGCGCGGGACCATACATCCATCCCCTGTGGCAGCCAACAAATGGCTCACTCCATCGAGGAACTACATACAAATCCCTGGCGCAGTCCCCAAACATCCAGATGAACGAACGTAAGATAGTCCTGAACAGTGAGGAATCAAACGCTGTTGCCACCGCACGCAGCCGCCATTCCCGAACCCCCCCCCAAACCCACTCCGCAGCCCCCACTGTGCCTCCGCCATCCCCTGGCCTCCGCCTCGCAGCGTCTCGCCCGCAAACTCTCCCCCTCCTCCTTGCCCTGGCCCCCAAGGCCCCAAGACCGGGATGCGCCCAGCTCATTGGGCATCACCAATCTGCCATGACGTTCCAGGGCACAGACGCTCTGTTCTGTTGGCCTGTTCTGTTCCTTCTCATGCACAATCCGTCTCGCCCCTACATGCAGTGGGGTGCAGTCTTCGTCTACACTGATGCACTGCTGTACTGATGTACGCGAAGGACTGCAACTGTAAATGAAATATGCCAATGTTATTAAGAATAAGAGCACTATACCATTTAATACATATATTAGCATCATCCTTTTTAAAGTGCTTGGTTTTGAATCAACGCCAACTGCATCTCAGTGGGGTGTTATTGCACTAGACCCTGCACGCATGATGGATGCCGTCAACAAAGGTCGATAATCATGGCCATGTAATAATAATAACACAGTCAAAACAAACACAAGTCCGGAAACAAACGGAACTCAATGGTTCCTCTCCGCGCACCATGGCTGACCGAGTCCCGGCCCAACAGACACCCAGGATCATGTCGTCCATTTTTAGATCCCACTACCCTTGTACGCCTCCTCCGCATCCTTTGACGCTGGTACCAAGTGCTGGCTCACACCCTACGAAGCATTATCATATGCACACTACTTCAATGATATTGGTTTCATACACGATCTCTGATGGATTCAAATTATGTATAGAAAAACAGCGGGTGGGCTGATGAGGGAGGCTATCGAGCACTGCTTCAGAGACCCAGGACCTGCGATCACAGACGTCATTGACTAGGAATACAACCCACACAACTTGTCCTGCGTCTCCGAATATCCAAACTATTGCAATCTTGTTCTTTATCGGAATATTCAAGCCTTCTCGATGGCTCCCGGGAGCTCCCGCTCCAACAGGTCCAGCTTGCCTTTGTCCTTAGCCTCCTGTACAGCCGCTACCTCAGCCTCCAGACGCGAGCCACCCTTCTTAGTCTTCCAAGCCGGCATAGCACCCTTCTTAAACAACTCCTCCACCTCTTCAATCGTCTTGCCACAGGTCTCGGGGTAACTGTTGTACACTGGTCAGCAACCGAATTCTATCATTGAGGTAAGGGGATCTCTAACGTGAACCAGGCTTGGATAGCAGCTCCGATGCAAAGCACGCCGAACACAATGAAGATGTTTCCCTTGATGTTGAGGAAAGCGGGAGGCGTAAACATTCCTAGTGATATTAGATGAGAAACATATTGTTGTTGATGTCGGAACACATACCGAGGGCGAAGTTGAACAGCCAGTTAGCCTCGGCTGCCATAGCCATGCCAGTGGCGCGGGTTCCGGTAGACCAAACTTCGGCAGCGTAAATCCAAGCCACGGGAGCAAGTGTAAGAGCGTAAACGATAATTAGGAGGTAACTGAAAGCGATGACGGTGTAGGCGGGAGACCCAGTGACACGAATGACAACGTTGGCGTTTCCGTCGACACCCCCGGGGACATCCACTCCGTAGCTACGCAGCATGCCGCCGACGACAAAGTGGCAGAATCCCATGGCAAGCGAACCCCAGAAGAGGAGCGAGCGGCGTCCAGTATTGTCGATGAAAAAGAACATGACGGTTGTGAAGACGATGAACAGAGCGTACTGGACACCGGCAGTAATAAGGTTGATCTTGCCAGTAAGGTTGGCCATCTGGAACACGTAAGGCATGTAGTCTAGACATAAATATTAGCTCCGGATGTCTCAAGTATCATACCGTCGACTATGTCGCTTTGCCGAGTTGGATGCCCGTCATTAGGTGGGTATAGGGTAAGCAATGTGTCTAGGGGAATGCGGGCTGTGGGGCCGGCCGGCCGGTGGGAGGCGGAGATGGTTCGAATCCCACTAACAAAACGGGTCCGGAGGTTATTTGGTGGGGGAGGATGGAAAGTGGGGTATTCTCCGAACGACAAGGAAACATGGCCAGCCACACTCAGAGAGTGGACAAGACGATGGTGCCAAAAATCGAACCCAACTATCCGGAACTAAGAGCGTTAAACACTTACAAACCATAACGTTGGCGCCGCTTAGCTGCTGCCAGGCTTGGACCGACAATCCAGCCATGGTTCGCTTCCACATGCCCTTTTTGATGAATTTTCGCCAGCCCGAGCCAGACTCTCGCTCGAGGGCCAGGGTCTCGGAGATCTCGCGCCACTCAGCAATGACGAGGGCATCGCGGGTATCGCCTCCGGCCTGGATATTGGCAAGGGTTTGGATGGCCTCTTCCTCACGGCCGACCTTGGCGAGCCAACGGGGAGATCGAGGGAGGAAGGGAAGGCCAATCATGAGTCCGACACAGGGGATAAATTGGGTTCCCCATGCAGTTCGGAACGAGGCCGGGCCATCGATGTAGCCACATCCATAGCCGATGAAGTACCTAAGGCGCCGGGTTAGCTAGGATCTCCCTCGGGTGGACATGTGAAAATACATGATGAGAATACCCCATTCGATAGCCAGCTGCTGGATAATAATGATACGTCCACGACGCTCCTATCAAGGGGTGAGCAATCGGCTTCTAAAAGAAATCGATAAGGTGAGGTACGAACTCGCTTTGCAATCTCGGCAAGATAGACGGGGACCTGGGAGGAAGTGATGCCGACGCAGACACCGTTGAGGACGCGGCCAGCGACGAGGGATGCGAAACCGTTGGTGGCAACCTGAACTGCGGTGCCGACCAACCACCAAAGGCATGCAAACATGATACTGAGGCATATTGTTGGACGAGATGCTCAATCTTGACATTGTGGTCCATACCTGTCACGTCGACCCCACTTGTCAGAGATGGGACCGGCGATCAGAGAGCCAAACACAGATCCAGCAGCAAGGGCTGAGCCGATGGCACCTTGCTTGACTCCGCTCGGGTTATCGAAGTAGTCAATGTATTGGTCGGTGGTGACAATGGCAGCCATGGAGGAAATATCGAATCCGAAAAGCATGCCTCCCACGGTGGCCACCATGGCCACGAAGTAGGTGTTTGCTAAAACGCCATGTGTTAGTGAAGGGCCATGGGTGCGGATATGGTCATGGACGGGACTCACTAATCTTGGGAAGCTTCGCCATTGTGGGCTAGTGTCCGCAGGGAGCAATTAGAGAACAAAATAAATAAATGGACCTTTCTACGGTGTCCGAGAAGGCGAGGAGAATAAAAATCAGAAGCCCTGGGGATGCCCATGATATATCCGTCCATCCCTGGTCCCTGTTCAGAGCTCGCAGCTCACTCCCCAGGTCGGCAGGCCACCGTGATCTACAACCGGCTGGCCTGTTAAGGTGACGGGGTCTTCGTGGTTCACCCTGGGAGGAGGGTTCACCCCAGTCGGGGAAGCTCTGCTCGAGATTCAGATCGGTCATTGGGGTGTCGTATGGGAGGTAGGGAGGACGGGGGGCGGGGGACCGATGTAACAAGACACGAAGCAATACTACGATAGGTGCGCAAGAAACACACCCTGCGGGTTTCGCGTGAGGGCGGCATCATGAACGTGGTTTGAGCGTGTCGATGTTCCAAGGCTTCGTGGCACCGGTCGAGTTACCATAGTTGCGGTATCCGTGTACATAGCATCGCAGCGTGAGCATCTAGAACAGACAAGGGGTACTGGAGTGGCCGCTAGCTTGGCGGCACTTGGCGGCTCTTGGAGGATGGCACGTCAGGGTCCAGGAAGGGCGTTTTGAGGTGCTGGACGATGGCGTCGGGCCGAATCAAGCACCGCCCGATTGGTGCGCATTTGGGGGCTTGGATGGGTAAAGTGCCGGGGATGGTGGTGAAGCTCCTGACGAACAGGCTTCTTGTACGATGTGGTGGAGGGTGGAGGGGCGTGGATCAGAGTCGGGGCCGGTTCCTGGGGTTGCGGCACCTGGGGAATGGGGAAAGGGAAGCGAAAACCCAGGGCTCTTAGCGGAAATGGGACGACTGGCCGCTTGTTTCATTATGGGGCCCTTTGGAGAGGCTATTTGCGTGGACGCGTGGGCCGTGGTGCGCTCGGATGACGATTCCTCGATGCTCCAGCCGATGCGGATGTGGATGCACCACAACGCAAAGACGGGGAAGAGTCTAAACGTGGGGGCTGCAGTAGCTCGTCGGTAGGATGGCGGAGAGTGTTTCGTAGCGTCCTTCTCGAACGCCTCTGTCAGCCACCCGGGCAGAGTAGCATGTAGATTATCATTGCCATGCAGCTCCCCTTGGTTAGGTCTTTTGCCTTTATTCCGACGTGTAAGTGGGTAAATGTGTTACGGGCGCAAGCGCAAGCAGAGGTGGACAGGGCGAGTCATGGTCGCCATCCATCCTGGACGGGGGGCTCCGCGGAGGGGCTTCCAGATGTAACCCGGAACCACGCAGTAGTTAGGGTATATCGTCGACTTGGGCAATGGGGACTACTTGCTCCGTTGCAGTCCGTCGTGTTAGTCGGAAATACTACCTACCCTGCGATGCCTGTGCGGTGCATATACCTATGGGTCCGGAGTCCCAATCCCTACCACTCAGCGGCGGAACCCAACGTCGATGTAACCAACCGTACCCATGGGGTCAGGTTACGGGGTCAACTTACGGGGTCAACTTATACATGTCTACCAACCTTACTCCGTACCTTAGTCGCACTTCTTCCCCCGGGCCGCTACCAAGTCATACGACCGACCGGCTCCACCAGGCGACACATGATCCTCCTCATATTCCTGGCCCCAAACACGCCCGCTACCCGACATGTGGTGAGGAGCGGTCGACACACGAGTAGCCTAAAAAATCAGATGGAGCGCGTCTTCGGTCGCAGGAAACGTCAAGTCTTCAGTTGACAACCGCTTCGACGAGCCTGGTCTCTGTTGGTTGGACCTTGTTTGAAACAACCGTCTATTGGAGGCTTCTGATATTTCCGTCCCCTAGACTTGCCATCGTCGCCGCCCCCTTCCCTCCTACATACGAAGTACAGTGATAGGAACATAAGTTGGCGTCCTCCTCCATCATCCATGGTGCAGTCTTGTCCAGTCGACTCCACGATCGCTCCTCCAACGGATGTAACCCCGCGATGCAGCGTCATGCCACCCATTCTGACCCAGCCGATGAAACCTGCGTGCGTGTGATTGCGTGGCTGCGGCCGAAAACGTGCGCGTGTGTTGTGGGTGCAAAACACCATCACCACCACGTGGGCTGACGATCCAGAAACCTGCCGAGGTAGATTTCGCCCGGGGCAGCTGGCGCACGAATACCAGTACCACCTCTGCGCATCCCTATGCCGTGCCCGGGACCCCAGGACGTGGCAGTTGCTCTGGTCCAAACGACATCGGCAGAAGCTTGACGGCGGATAAGCCTCAGGTCAAGAGCACGAGATTGAGCGGTGAGAGAAACTAACCTGCTTGAATTTCATGACGACGTAGTTCTCGTCCTTGTCGAACATGATGATGGGCGTGTCTAATGAGCAGAACTCTCGAATACTACATCGCCACGGCCATCTCGCTCAGCAAACGCCCTTCATCCCGCGAGAACAACGACCAACACGCATCACCCAACGAGCCAAACAGGCAAAGAAGACGACAGGGAAAGGACAAGAAGACTCACAACTGCCTGCACATCCCGCAAGGACTCGCCGGCGGTGAAATATCTGTCGCCACGGCCAGGGCCCTGAAGTCGCGGAAGCCGCCGGTCACGGCTGTCCCGAGGGCCACGCGTTCCGCACACGTCCCCACGGGGTAGCTCGCGTTCTCGACGTTGGCGCCGCTGATGAAGCTCCCGTCGCTCGCGAGCAGCGTCGCGCCCACCCGGAA
>JAANBB010000622.1:0-19271 GCA_014621425.1 Cylindrodendrum hubeiense | reverse complement strand
GCTAGGCCCCCGTCCCCGTCGCGCGTCGCCGCCGTCTCGCACTCCCCCTCCACTGTCTTTGCCCTCACCTAACGCCAAGTACACAATAGACACTACCTAATAGACTCCAGACACCATAGCTGGTGTTTGCTGAGCTTTGACTGGTGCTGTTGGGAACACTTCTTCACTTCCCCGGTCCCCTGTACCCCGGCGCCGGCCCCGGTCTGCGCTCCAGCCTTCCACATCCATACATCGTACTGTACCTTTGTACCGAGACGGGCAGCCATTGACACCCGTCGTACTGGTCGCGGGGCACTGACACAGAAAACTGACACAGAAGACATCACGCAAGCCCAGTTGCCCGGTGAGGACCGCGCCAGGTGAGCCCACCTTCACCCGCCTGGGACCACCGCCCCTTCGCCCGCCCACCTCGCCCACCTTGCCCACCTTGCCCACCTTGAAAGCTCCAGCCGACAGCCAGGCCACAGCGAGGCACAGCGAGCGCGACGCAGCACAGCGCCCCGCCCAGCCCGCTTCCCAGACTTGCAGAGAGTCAGAGCTCCAAACCTCCCAGAGCTGCTGGATTCGGGGAGCCCCTTGCCCCGAGCGCTCCACTGGTCCGGGACAACGGCGCCCAATTTGCCCGCGTGCGTCAACCTGGTCCAATCCCTGGCCAATTGCATCAGACCAGAATCCAGGTTACGCAACTGCCACCTCCGGTCGCAGTGTTCAGCGCTCGCCTTGCAAGGGCATTCGCTGGGCCATTGCCGCCCCAGCTCCTTTGCAGCGACCTTTGCAGCGCTCTTGCAGGCTTGCAGTCCTCTGCAGCGCCTTGCTAGGTACGGCGGTACTCACCTGCCCCTCTACGTACACCTGTGAGGGACTCCTCTGGGTACCTCGCACACCTCTGCCACTGCACCCCTCTCTAGGTACTCAGGTACCTCCCGAAACCACACGCCCCCCCCCCCCCTTCCCCTCCGGGGCTTCCATCTCTCCCCACCCAGGCCACCGGAGACGGCGTTCCAGGACCCCTCCACCCCCCTAATCGCCCCTACGTGCCCCCAAGTCCTCAGGGCCGCAGCCCACTATGACACCGTCTCCCAGCAAGCCCCATCAGAGTCACAGAGGTACAAGCGCAAGTGCCAGTACGAGAGTCCAAGTCCCTTTCCCCAGCTCGACGTCGACTGATAAAATGGCACCGACCGCGTCTTCTTCTGCTTCTGCTTCTTCTCGACTCAACCAAGTTGCCCGTCATCTCAAGCCCATCATGTCTTCCCCTCCAGCTCCCTCAAGCTTCCCCGCCAACCTTGTGCCCCAGGCCCCCGAAGATCCTCTCTTCGGCCTCGCCAGGGAGTACAGGGCCGACGAGAGCCCCTACAAAGTCGACCTGGTAAGCTCTACCGCCCCTCCTCTGCTCTCCTGATTTATGTCGCGAAGTCGAAGCTGACCAGTGATTTCTTTTTCTAGGGCATCGGTGCCTACAGAGACGAGAACGCAAAGCCCTGGGTGCTACCCGTGGTACACAAGGTATGAATTATATTCCTGTGCTCGCCCTTCACCGTCTGCCGTGTCGCATGTGGCTTCGCCTGTCGCATATCCCGTGTCCCACGTCGCACACCTCCAATCCCCCTCCTCGAACCCAGACATGCTCAGCGCATTTCCTCCTTCAGATTCGTGAACACGGATCTTTGGGGGGGATTGCCTGTCAGCTTTCTGCGAACGGTCAGGCGATTTTTGCGTCATGTGGCCATTTACACGAGAAGCCCCATCATCATCTCGCCCCCTCGCCCCAATTGCCCAGTGCCCCGCCACGATGATCTGGAAACTTTTCTGTACAGCTACTGACCCCGCATGCGTCACAGGCTGATGAGATCCTCCGAAATAACCCTGAGCTCAACCACGAGTACGGCCCTATTGCTGGTATCGCCAGCTT
This sequence comes from Cylindrodendrum hubeiense, assembly GCA_014621425.1. NCBI lineage: Eukaryota > Fungi > Ascomycota > Sordariomycetes > Hypocreales > Nectriaceae > Cylindrodendrum > Cylindrodendrum hubeiense. The sequence goes on along the minus strand of JAANBB010000622.1, from coordinate 17,359 downwards.
CACCACCAAGGCTGCCGACCTCATCCTCGGGTCCGATTCCCCCGCCCTGAAGGAGAGCCGCGCGACCTCGCTGCAAACAATCTCGGGCACCGGCGCCGTCCACCTGGGTGCCCTGTTCCTGGCCAAGTTCTACCAGGGCGGCCGCACCGTCTACGTGTCAAACCCTACCTGGGGAAACCACCACCAGATCTTCAAGAATGTCGGTCTCACCGTTGACACGTACCCGTATTTCCACAAGGAGACCAAGGGTCTCGATTTTGAGGGCATGAAGGAGGCGTTCCAGAACGCCCCCGACCACTCCATCTTCGTCCTCCACGCCTGTGCGCACAACCCCACTGGCGTCGACCCAACACAGGACCAGTGGACCGAGATTGCCGCCATCATGAGGGAGAAGAACCACTTCCCCTTCTTCGACTGCGCTTACCAGGGCTTCGCCTCTGGCAACCTTGCCCGTGATGCCTGGGCCGTTCACTACTTCATCGAGCAGGGCTTTGAGCTCGTCGTTGCCCAGAGCTTCGCCAAGAACTTCGGTCTCTACGGTGAGCGCGCCGGTTGCTTCCACGCTGTCACCTCTCCCGCTGAGGATGCTCCCCAAACAATTGCTCGAATTGGCTCTCAATTGGCCATCCTCCAGCGATCAGAAATCTCCAACCCTCCACTGTACGGTGCGCGCATTGTCAGCACGGTCCTCAACGACCCCGAGCTGTTCTCCGAGTGGGAAGAGAATCTGCGCACCATGTCGGGCCGCATCATCACCATGCGATCCGCACTTCGTTCTAAGCTAGAAGAGCTCGAGACTCCCGGAACCTGGAACCATATCACCGACCAGATCGGCATGTTCAGCTTCACCGGCCTGAGCGAGGCCCAGGTGATGAAGATCCGGGAGGAGGCTCACGTTTACATGACCAAGAACGGCCGCATTAGCATGGCTGGCCTCAACGACAGTAACGTCGAGTACTTTGCCAAGGCAGTTGACAAGGTTGTTCGGGAAGTAGCAGAATAAATGAAGTGTGTTCGGATCGTTTTGTATGAGCTCATGGAGGAGGTCACTTACAAGACCCCGGTTTGGCGTTTGGGAAACAATCATTTCACCTACCTATGGCGGGGTCTCTACGAAAAGTATTGGACGATCCTCTCTATCTATATAATATACATACCCTGATGTGATATCTATTCCTCTCAAAACAAGCCATTGTTTTCTTCATCATGACACTTGCTTTCTTATCTCTGCAAGTTTCTATTGTTGGCAACTCAAGCTCCAGATTTCCAGCTACATGTGCGTCAGTTGGCGCGCCACTCTTGTTCAAGCATGAACGGGTGTGGAGCCATCCCGATTGGGCCGCTTCCGATCTCGCTTGACAGCACCAGAAGCATTCTACCTATTTTGGCAGTTACCATGCAGAGCGAATGAAGAAAAAAAGCCAAAGAACAGGGGCAAGATGCGTCATGGGGGTTTGCGCTATGCTCGATGTCCCCGTGCTCTTGTTTGTGTGGTTGTTTTTGCTACATGCGTCTGGCTCGGCGAAACCTCGCGTTCTCGGGCTGTGTTGCACTGCGTCATACAGTACAACTTTGGATGAAATGGAACCCCAAGTGTTTTTCATGACAGGATTTTTTCCCTTCCTGGTCATGCTAGGCGGGAAAAATTGAAAGAAAAATGTCGGGGTCAGCGAGCTGGAGAATCCCCACACGAAGAGAAGCCCACCCCCGCATGACAAGGACCGCGGTGTCAGCTCCCCCCCGCAGAGGCGAGACTATGGGGACGAGGGTCCACTCCCGCGTCTCCGACCGATGTCCGGGCTAAGAGAGGTCGATGAGTTGTGGCGGTGGAGGGCCATGTCCGGTTGAAAGGAGGTTGCGAGGGAGTGGGGACAATGCGCGGAGAGAAGGAATGATGAGATAGGAAAACGGCCGGGGGGCTGGAGATATGGGTTGATAGATGCAGTCGTGATGTTTGTGAAGTTTGAAGATTTGGAGATTTGATTAGGTGAGCGGGTGAGTTGCCTGTAGTTTGTGGCGGCCATTCATCAAATGCCCAAGTACATCCGCTCCCGTAAAAGACGGGCAAAACTTCCCCAGCTCTCATAGTGCCCCAAAGGGAGTAACACTCGCCGAAAGACGGTCGGGAAATCGGTGAAAGACCTCGAAGGAATCACGCACACCTTGCGTATCCACTTGCAACGGGTCAACGGTGAGCAATCCGATCACAAGGCCTGCCTGCGGCTCCGATGGCGGAGCGCGTAGGGGGCAGCGCGCAAAACTAGTGTCGCGGCTACGCCGACGTATTGGCCACTGGGGTGGCTGTTATTAAAAACAACTGCAGTAGCGGACCTGTCGGCGTGAGGGTTCCACGATAAGAAGTGGTGCCTTGCATGGGGGGGCGTTTGCGCAAGATGCGCGAGCTTGTGGAGGGGAGGGAGGTTAGCACCCTTTTGAGTTGGGGAACGGGCGTATGTACGATGTACTTATCTGGAGCTGTCGCAGCCTGATAAGATGGCGGGCTGGTGTGTGATCCCTTGCATCATCTTCCACGTGGAGTGTGACTGTTCGCTCCCATGTACATCGGCGGGTTGAATTGTCGTCATGTGGCGGTTCGAGGGTGTCAGAACCTGTTATCTCCCACGCCCAACCCAGTCTCGTGCTTGCTTACAGGTGGCTGTCGAGTCCTGGGCTGGTCTTGATAATGCCGTATGGAAGCTTTTGGCCATAGATTGTTATGAGTTGACGATACAAAGCTTCCTCGGCCCTAAAGCAGCCGGGAGGCGCAGGTTCCAAGGCAAGACCAGCTGCTACAGAATCTATATGTACGATAAGAGGTCACTGCAGCAAGCGGGAAATACCAGGGGGTTGCCCGTGTCAGTGCTGGCGTTCAACTACTAGCTCACCAATGAGGTAACTTGGCATACTAGGCCGGCGAGGAACAACACGGCTCCCGTGGACTTCCCCGATATTAGTCGAGACTACCTCTGGACCATCAAGCGGATACCCCCATCCCGACTACAATCCCAGAGGTTAGATCATCCCCGCGTTTCGGAACGTGAAGATCCAGGGAGCCGGATTTTAGTCCCCGAACCGACCTTAGATACTCCCGAAACAAGTTTAGCCCACGGGTTCCGTCCCGATGTTGATCATAAAGACACCCTGCCCCCGGAAATATGAAACATTAGTAACGGCTTTTAAGAGAGACCCCCCGAACTTCTAGAACCTCGGTGGCTCACATGTGAAGCAGGGGGGGGGCGCTGCCGATGCTGTTATGTACCGCTAAGTCGGGTTTAGGTGCGATCCAACCGTCTAGTCGAATAGTTTTCAAGGGTCTTGGTAGCAACGATATAACGAACACATGTGTACAAGCCTGTAACAGTCCCGACTCACATGTCAGCAACACCAAACAACGACTCCTACTGCGTTATTGGACAAAATATCATGTGTCTCCATCAACCATTTCCTGTGGCGAGAGTGTAGCACAGTTCAATCCCTGAGCATCATATAAGATGACTACGTGAAAATAAGCTGCCAGTCTCTCACGAAATGAAATAGAGTGATCAATTTTGTATCTCACCGAGACGGATATGCCCTATCTTTAAGAATGCTACCCCCCCGCGCGCCTCACTTCTGGCCTTGGCCTCTTTGCGGATTAGAACATCATTGTACCTCATCTGTGTACTGTGATTCACAAAGCAGAGTAAGAACTCGTCCTGAAATCCCTACCGTGTCTCCTCATTACCCCATACGTGAACACATTTGAAGAAAAGCGCATGTTTCTTGAAGTCCGGTCGACATGTGCCAAGCCAGTCTTGTAAAGGCTGCACGTTTGGACAGACTCGCCACACTAGATTCCTCACATTTCGGTTTACTTCAAAGTGAGAACATGGTCAATTAGAGCCTCATGTTCTCTTTAACGCATTTCCTTTCTTTTTCTCATCTAGTAACGCCCACTTGGAGATGCCCTTTGTTGTTGGTGTGACTCAAGTTGTCTTAGGCAGATGTTGCCTGAGGTAGTGGGGTCACCATCCTAAGGCCTCATGAGTTTCGTTTCTACCCTGTTGGTCTCACACATCTCATACCCCACCATCTCACCAACAACAATGCTACAATCATCATGCCTCGCCGTCTGCCATGGAAAACCAGCGCAGATTCATGCGCCGAAAACGATCAATCCATAAAACCACACATCCCAGACTTGCCGGTATCCAAATCCCCAAGTGTGCCCTCAATCTCTCGCACACCGTTCAAGAAAGCGCGACGCGATCACGCTGCTGATCCTGAAGGTATGCCAACCACCGCCACACCATTCACATTATTCCACAGCTCACATATCTTTTCAGATGGTATTCGCAGTCCTTCCACCTCACCGCCTCCGGAGGTTCCGGTCGAGAGGTTTCTATTCCATCTCAGGTCCCTAGCCTTGATCATGTGTCTCACACCTCATATCTAGGTTCATGAAACCCGGCCCCTTATACGATGATCGCTTTCGTATGGTGGAGGATGAGTTCCTCAACGTCGCGCACCAGTTCACCACTCATCTCCACCGCGCAGAGTACAACCGGCTTAAGAACTTGGCAAAGACTCAAAACGCGGCCACAATACGAGAGATTGAGCGCCCTGTTGTCGGAACCCCAACTCTACTCACGCGACAGCGACAAGAAAGCACGCGTCAGGTGGAAAAGCAACACAAGGTGTTACGGAATGGCAGTCACGACAGGGATATGCCCCGGGTGGCCACCAGTTTGCAGGGTTTGATGGAGAGTCCGAGGAAAGAGGCCAAGTGGATTTCAGCCAGCGCCATTGGGACGGCCACGACCAGAGCGGCTGCTGGTTTCCAATCGAATATGTCCAGCCCGCCCAAGCCACGAGAGGCACCACAGCGGTTTTCATCGGTAAAAAAGCGCCGACTTCCAAGGATGGATGATGAAACTACAGAAGGCAGTGAGGATCCGGTGACACCCTCTCGAAATTTGGCAGCCAAGCCTCCCCGTGTGACCCAAATATCTTCGTCCACATCCCGTTCAACAGCATGGCCACTGAGCACGCCTAGAGCTGCGGCTGATGGTTCAAGCTCGAGAAATAGCCCTAGGCCTACCCCCAGTACACATTGGCCTCGTATCACACCAGTCAAGTCTGGGCCATCCCGGGAGAGCGACAAAACAAAGGATACTGACGAGGAAAATGATGATGATGATGATGATGACGACCCATTTGGGATCACCAAGCGCAGAATACGACGCCAACAGTCAAAGGATCAGTTTCGCAAGGTGGAACAGAAAGACAGTCCAAAGCCCAAGAAGCCCGCGCCTGACAATATACCGTCATTCATATGAAGGAGGGCACACTTTGAAACTACGACCTTAGCGACAAAGTACATCAATACCTAAGCGATCAATTTATCCCCAGAGTTTGATTTAGTTCAGAGTTCAGGCGAACAGAGGAAATCATTTCTTTTCATTGTAAGTCATGCATGTCATCTAGGAATCCGCCACTGTAAGCTCATCAAAGTCGTCCAGCAACTCATCCATATCAACGTTAGGCGCATCATCGTCACCCTCTGTCTCCGCAATGCTCATCTCCTCAAGATCCCTCTTCTCCTTGGCCTTGTACAGAGCGAGCGTGGCGCGGAGGTCCTCGTCCTCCTCAACATCACGCAAGAACTGCTCGTACTCCTGGTCCATGCGGTCTTGGTCGGCCTTCTTGGGTAACAGCTCGCCGTCGTCCTTGCCCATGCGCTTGAGCTTCCAGTTTCTGTTGCGGTTCTTGCGGCGGTGGGGGTAGTGCTTCTTCACCAACACTACGTCGGGGATGGTTGACGAGTATGTGTTGGACGCATCGATGGCCTCGTACTCGCCATTGTTAAAGTTGGATCCGGAAAGCAGGTATCCCATGACGGAATCTCCGGGGTGCAAGTAGCGACCCAGGTGTGTCCTGGTGAAGTATGTCTTGTCGTTGACTCCCAGGTCAGAGGCCCGAGCAACCGTGGCCTCGCACAGCAGCCACTTTCCTTTCTGCGTGTTTGTGGGCTCGACATCCATGACAATAAACTCGACAAGTTCCTTGGTATCGGTCAGGGACAGGAAAGGGGCACGCCAGTAGATTGCCGAGCTGATGTCAGCGGTCTGCAGAGTCTGAGGGTCTAGCAGGTAGACAGAAGTACCGATCTTGTGGCACAGGAGGAGGGGGTTGATGTTGCCGGACTTCTTTGCCAGGTGAATGGGCAGGGCGACAAGGTCGTCTTTACATATCGGCACCAGCTCGGCCGAGTATGTGAATTTATATGACCGTACGGATGTGTGGGTATCCATGGAAATCAACTCGGACGCCTTCTTCACCTTGACAGGCACAACTGAGTTGAGGAAGTCGACGAACTTCTCTGCTTGGTTCTTTTGCGCGAAGAAGAAATCGATACCGTCCCTGGCTTCTCTGATGTTGAGGGTCTCTTTGTGGGCGGCGTGCTTCAGGATGAGCTGCTCCAGGAACAGGAAAGTTCGCTTGTGGAGGACCTTTTGTCGGACTTGCACGGCGGCTCGCCAGACGTTGGCAGTGTATGATTTAGCGCACTCAGGGCACTGCTGGTATGCCACGACATAGATAATCTCGAAGCTCTGTTGGAGGAGCATGCCATCCTGAACATCATCCTGGATGGTGAGCTTGACCTTGACTCGGCGCGAATGTGGCTCGGTCCAGACAAAGCTAGCGTCGACGATGCGAACTTTGTTGATTCCTCTCAGCTTCTTGAGACAGAGGGCGAGCAGCTCGCGGGATTCGAGAGCGGCCACGACCCAGCTGTTGGGGGGCAAGAGCCATCGGTCGCAGTCTCGGCAGAAGTTGAGGGTCGCTTCGCGCTGGATGCCTCCGGAGATGTCGACGGTGAGCTTCACACAGTCGTAGCAGAGCGCGCCGGTGGCCGTGGTTCCATCGATGGGAGCGCCGCAGTTACAACACAGGATACTGGAGGATTTCGCGTTAGCCAGAGGGGCAGAAACGGTGCGGGGCATGCAGATGCCGGATCGGTCAACTCACGTCGCGATGTTTTGCTGCTGGGCGCCGGGTGCGATAGACACCGGCTGGTCATCTAGATCCATCGACATTTTGCGAACAATATATCAGGATCCGATATGGTGATGTTTTTGTGTGTTGGGCTGGATGCAAATGCGTGACTCTCACGTAGAAGTGGGAAAATTGTTTGCCCCGCTGCTTGATAAGCCTTATCGGGCGGACTTTTTTTTCACCCCGCCCGCGGGGCACATGCATCAAACCGAACACTCTGCACCCAAGCATCCAAGTCACTCCTCACCCACGTTTGGGACATCCTTCTCGATGCATCCGAAAGCATCATCGACAGAGGTCGTCTGATTATAATGCGATATGTACACCAAGATGGAACAGGCACTTTGTTATATAAATCTTACTAGTTATATATAATGCTAGCTATGACTTTAGTGCCCCAAAAGATGAACAAGAAAAGTCAACGTCGTTGGGCACCACAACCATTTTCCAAGGCCTTTCTACGTTGCATTAGCATAATCGTGGGTCGCTGTTCATACAGCTTTATATTATAGGCTAAGGCCCTCGATCTATTTTAGTCTACTTCTCGTAAGAATTCCGACTTGCCCACTCGCTCGCGAGCCTCCAGCCCTGGTGGACCCCCCAGATGGCTAGGACGGCTAGTCAACCTGGTAGGAATAGATCGTTATGGCAGAGGACACACTAACTGGTCCCAACGTGATGGGCGACTGGCCGGTGTTGATGGTATCCACGGAACCGCCATTTTGGGTCAAAGATAGGGTTGAAAAGAGAGAACTGGGAGAAATGCCATCTTCCTTGCTTCCTTGGACTTGTCTTGTTAGCTGCCTGGGTCGGTGGCAGCCACAACAATGCTGATCAATGTCAACAAATGAATAGGGGGGAACCACAAATGAATGGTGCAGTGTTTCAGTTGACAGCATCTAGTTATTTCAGGTCGACTTCATCGCCAGATACTCCCAGCGCCTTCAGCAGCTAAACAAAGACACTATCAAGTCCCGCCCCTCCTCCGAGTGCCCCATATCCCTCTGTCTCCCACAATAATCCTCCAAGGTGCAACGGTCCAACTCATCCAGGTTCAACATATCAAATGAAAAGCTTAATTGAATTTCCCGTCATACATCAACCCGTCTCGATGCAGACTCTGTCTCAATTCTAGTCACCTTCATCCTTGATTATCTACTACACTTGTTCAGAGGCCATCCCATTATCAAAACGTGAGTCTGACTGCAACCATCTCTAACAGACGCCAATCTTATTTATTTTTTGCGCTATCCACGGCTCAACACCATATCTATGATGAAGCTCTCAGCTTGTAGTCTCGTTTGGCTTGCTGGAACAGGCGTGGTTCAAGGGTTCAGCTGGTCCGTCCCGCCGGGCATGGAGGACGGCCTGTACACCATCGACTTTCACGAAGACGACACAAACAAGACCAGCCCGAATGTCCAACGACGTTCCGACATAGTATCCCATGATGATAAGACTCTTGCGGCGCGCGATCTACCACTCCCAATCTCGAGGAAGGGTTGTATTGAGGGCTTTCCCCCGCTTGATGCTGACGATTACTGGGCTTCGAAAGTGGCTATGAACAACTGGTGCAGTCGTGGTGGAAGGACTAGGAAGGGCCATGCCGTGTTGGCTCTCAAGGGCACGGTACTGGTTTGGCTCTGCAGCTACGGCTGGTTTTCTTATGAGAGCCCATGCTCTGTTGACGAGTTTCAGGAGGCCGAGGCGGTTTGGAATAAGACTTGCGGTCACGACGTCGGGGCCTTCATTGCCATGGGAAAGTGGGCCAAGACTTATGGTCGGTCGCATAAGGACCTCAATAAGATCGATTGTGGGAAGTACGAGTGATGGGTGGTGGAGGTTATCGGCGTCTCGTGAGAATTGATGCACAAACTCGAGTCTCATTCCCTCGGGTATGAGGTGTGCCTTTCTTACCCGCTTTTGCTTGGCACCTTCATGCTCGAACCCGTCAACTACAAAGCCCCCATAAAATACAAGATGATTGATTTTCACAAGCAAAATAAAGGCGGAGTTGCCAAATTGATGAGGAAAGGTTAAGGAATGAAAGAAGACAAATACTGGAGAAGGCTGATAGTCTTGCACTCGCTTTCATTTCTCTCCTCTCCACATACACGCACACACTCTCTCTCTCTACACATGTGATCCTTCTAGCTCTCTCGCCCTCGTCTTTTCAAGATTATAACAACATCATTACTCCGTAAGGTTTCACTGCATAGGTATTTATCCCAAACAAGGGTATAAAACGACTGCAGAACCGCTATCATCAACGCCAACGCCATTTTCATCCTCACAATACTTCGCAGACTAACCTATACACCCTGACCACCAAGCAACCCTCCCCGCCGCATCTATGTCCTCGCTTCAGAGTGCCATTTAATTACCCTCGCTTAGATGAGGGCTTTCGGAACTTTGACTTGTCAACGTTGTGCAACATAGAAGGGACCTCAAGGAGGGGTTTTAGTAAATGAAATATGACGACAAGCACATCTAGCCAGGACCCTTACATGGAGATCAGGCTGCGGGAGAGCCCTATGTGCATTGTTAAGGCGTAGGTTGAGGCATCGCCTTTTGGATCTTGGCGATCGATATTCTGGTGTTAAGAGATATGGGAAAAGATGACAATTGGACACCACTGGAAAATAAAAATAAACCCACATCATACGGGATCGGTATGATCGAGTCAGTATTCACACAACCTTCATGTCACGCACGGGTTTACGTAAACACCAAAAAGCAAAAACCATGACCTTGATATATTTCAATGTGTATATGATTTGCTATGATCTCTTCCTTCTTGCTCTTGTCTGGATTTTCAACTCAATGCTTAACATTCGTAAACTCGTACACCATCCGTAGCAACCAAGTACATAACGCAGACGACCCATCGGGGCCTGGGGAATAAGTTGGATTGCATTAAAAGATCTTGCTCAGCACCCGCGACACGTCCGCCGGTTGATCCTCCACCTCAATCTTCTTCTTGGCCAGTGGGACCTGCTGGAAAGATCGCGAAGCCTGTCGCACCGTTCCCTTCTCGCCGTCATCGGTCTTCCTTTTCTTCGCCTTGGCCTCCATCCCGTCGAGCATCTTGGCCCTTTCCACGTTCTTGACAAACTCCTTGTTCTCCCTCGTCGTCTTGCTGATCTCGGCCCTCATGCGGCTTGTTCGCTCCGCATTCTCCGTCGCAATCTGCTCCGTGAGGTTGTGCCACTTGAACCCCTTTAGGTACAGCAGATTCCACAGGTCGTCGCGGTAGTAGCTGCCCTTCTTTCCTCCAATGTTTCGGGCATTCAGCATCTCGCACACCGCCTTGGCTTCCTTCTTCTTGAGGAATTCGACCCAGCCCTCCGTGTATGTCTTCTTCTTGTTGCCACCGCCACGAACGCGACGGGCGTGGGCTGTTGGATCCTCGGGCGCCAGAAATATGCGATTGATGGTGCCGTATGGCTCCAGCAGATTACGCAGCTTTTGCGGCTTCATGAATGGCGGGATTCTCGAGAGGTAGACAACTCCAGACTTCTTGATGGCGGCTTCTGAGGAAACGAGGTTCTTCTTCGTCAATGGTCGTGTGACGTCCGGAAGATCGGATGAGCTGGTGACTTTTGACTTGCTTTTCGACTGTTTGGGCTTTTCTTTGTCGGATGCTTCCTCATAATTCGCAGTATCCTTGGTCTCGGTCTCTTGCGCATCCTCCTCGCCATCGCTGGCATCGTTGCCGAGGTCGCTGGCCAAGTCGTCCTCTTCGTCATCGTAGTCAATCCTCCTCCGCTTGGCGCTGCGGCCACCCTTTCTCATGTCATCATCCGAATCGTAGCCGGCATCGCTCTCTTCCTCGCTGTCTGCGGTGTCAAGAAACTCGTTCTTCTTTTCGGGCGCCATTGTGAATGGTTGTTTGCGTGTCTTCAACTCGGAGGAGCAATCTCCAAACTGGCGGCTCTCAGAAAAAAAAGTGTCGATAAGATAAGCCCGGATGAAGTGTGGAGCCTGAAGCGATCTATGTAGGGGGTCATGTGACACAGAGGGGCATCATGGTGAGGACCTGTGGAGAACGTGTGAGAACACCGGTACCTACCACCTAAATACCTTAAGGTAGGTTGGTACTTTAGTAGGTACCTAGGTAGGTACCTTAGGTAGTTCAGATCACTAGAAATTACCAAGCCAACAAAAAGTAACAAATTCGGGGCTCATGGGTTCACAACGGCATTTCGTGATCTAGGAATCGAACTCAAGGTGCTCTCCTCTCTCAGATGTCGGCCGGAGATTTTAGCCACCTAACTCGGACATTTCCTCTACCCTGGTAGAGAGAAGGACGCCATGGGACAAGGGTGGTTGGATGTGTAAGTCGGACTGTGGATGTGGGAGTGAAAGACTCGCTGTGTGTTGTTCAAGATCTCAACGCTTCTCAAATGGCGTCAACGAATTTCTCTACCGAACCCAATGGCACGTTGTTGTAATAATATATCCCCATTAATTTAAGCAGCCAGACATGGTCAAGTACGTGGACAATTCGTCCAAAACAGTATCCCCCGTTTACACAGAGGCCATATTAACTGCTATATTCGATTACATAAAGGCCCAACATGCCAATGCCAGGGGTCATATATACGAATGTGGCGTATATTGATTACTTCTGACTCTTTCGCTAGTTGCTTGATATATTGTGGAAGCCCTGAGAGGCGTCAGTGGCGACGCTGGGGAGGTCTTCCAGCAAGCGACACGCCATTCCGAGGGGGGATGGCTTCGTTCGTGTTGGACTAGACGGTAGTTGTAACTTCAATCGACATGGTGAAGTAGAATCTTATGGTAAAAACTTCTTTTTAATTATTTTTGGGTTAAAAATAATTTAAAGATGACCTTTGGTTGCCTTCTCCCAAACTTCGAAAACCAAAAAGCCCGAGGCCAGGATGGACACAGCGGCGCCAGCCACCCACACCCCGACTTTGTACGCGGGTTTCTCCCCCACCCCCTGTCCCCATATGAGGACCCCGGCCATGAACTGCCGATCCTCCACCGAGTCCATGCCTCGTTCGAGGTCCCTCGGCGGTGCTGCGCAGTTTTAGTTAGTCAAAGTTCTTAGAGCCTCACTCTAAGGGAAGCACTTACACAGGACACTCGAACGAGGACATGGGCCCGGCAGAGGCGGCAGCCTGGCTGGGGCCCAATGGGGAAGGGGGATGGGAGACGCCCCGCGCACGCCGTCGGGGGGGATGCTGGCGCCGCTCGCCGCCGATGTGTCCGGGAGTGGGACTTTGTCGGCCCTGCAACTATTAGATCCATGTTCTATAGCATCCTAGCTCAAGGTTGTCTGGACTCATGGGGCGTGTGTCCACGAAGAGACAAGGATCAGAGTGGTTGATGGAGACACTTACATGGTAATGATGTTTGACCAGGCTAACGAAGGAGAAACAAAACAAAACAAGAGAGGTGCTGGGGCGGCGGCGATTTAAACCCACACGATGCCATCTTCCTTCCTTGAACTTGGCTCGTCAACCTGGCAATCACTACCTAAGCAACAGCTGGTTGTCGGGGTCAACGAAAGAAGATCGGGAAAGCATAGGGGAATTGACATAATTCCATGGCAAGAGAAGAGAGCGCGGCAACTCTCCAGGTCAATGGCCACCTACCTCTAATGTTTCTAGGTACACTACATCAGTGCCACATCGCCGTTGGCTCTTTCGCCCCTCTCTTCTCGGATAACCGCCTTGTGGTTCTTTGGTGAGCTTTGAGGAGCTTTGAGAAAGGGGTAATCTTCACCCCCTTACTAATGTCAGGGCTGGCATATAGATGGAGATGGCTAACAACGATCGCTCCTGGCCCTTGATACTTTACTTCAGGCGCGTCTACAGATTAACGACCAATGCCTCAACTGGACTCAACCTCATAGACTTGTGGTCCCTTGTAAGATATATTAGCCTGCTGGAAACCATGGCGGCTTTCTTTTTCTTGTTCAACTTCAAGACTCTCGCTTTACGGGCTGACGGTGCCGTTTGTAATGGGCCGTACACCAACCCTCCCGAAGATCGTACATGTCGGTTTCATCATGGCAGCCAGCGTCAAGAAGCCGGCAGCTTTCCCATTATTAAGTTTTTATCATTATTTAGTTCTTTATTTCTTGATGTCTTTGATAAGAACTTAAGGTGGGCGGCCTCGCAACCGTACATTTGATCATTGCGGGTACTGGTCGTAAATTTACTGTACTTATCTGTGATAGCGGGGTGCGGCGTCATGCGGCCGACGTCGGGTTACGTGGGGCAGACGGCCAACTACCTCTCTTGTTCGTCATTCAATTGCATCTACTCCACCTTCTGAGACAACCCCTCGAAGACATCTCGGAGCCTCCCCTCAAGGACATCTTCTCTCACATTCCCCGGCCTGGAAGACACGCCCGTCATCAATGTCAGTCGAAGTCATCACCACCATCTCCCCCACCACCAACGAGGCCATCCTCACTCGAAATGGCGCCTCGCCCGCCGACCTCGAGGCCCTCCCTAAATTCGCCACCGAGGCCTTCCAGAGCTTCCGCAAGACCACTCTGAAGGAGCGCCAGGCAATTGTTCGCAAGTTCCTCGATGGCCTGCTCGCGAAGAAGGACCAGCTTGGAGAGGAGCTTACTGCGCAGATGGGACGGCCCATCAACTACACGCCCGGAGAAGTCGCCACGGCTGTGAAGCGTGGCGAGTATCTTCTCAAGATCAGCGATGAGGCCCTCAAGGACACCGATGGAGAGCCTGAGAAGGGCTTCAAGCGTTTCATCAGGAAGGTTCCTGTTGGTCCCGTCCTGGTCATTTTTGCCTGGAACGTATGTAAATGTCCTTATCTCTTCTCTAGAGCTGCCGCTAACTAGCTCGACAAAGTACCCTTACCTCATTCTTGTAAACTCTCTTATTCCCGCTATCTTGGCTGGAAACACGGTGATCCTCAAGGGATCTCCCCAGACTCCCACTGTCGTTGAGCACGCCGCCAAGATTTTCACCGAGGCGGGTCTGCCCCAGGGCGTGCTACAGTACTTCCACTGTGGTTCTCCCACCATCATGGAGACCATTGTTCGCAACCCTCTTATTGCCCTCGTCTGCTTTACGGGTTCCGTCGGTGGTGGCTTGGCGGTGCAAAAGGCTGCCGCTGACCGTGTTGTCAATGTCGGCCTCGAGCTTGGTGGCAAGGACCCCGCTTACATCAGGGCCGACGTCGACATCGACTGGGCGGCGGCAGAGATTGTTGACGGGGCCGTCTTCAACTCCGGCCAGAGTTGCTGCTCCCTCGAGCGTGTATATGTCGACGAAAAGATACACGATGCCTTCGTCGAGGCCGTTCAAAAAGTTCTCAAGGGATACAAGCTCGGAGACCCCTTTGACAAGAACACTCACGTTGGCCCCGTCGTCTCGAAGAGGTCCAAGGAGGCAATTGAGGAGCACATCAAGGATGCCCTGGCCAAGGGTGCCAAGGATGCCACCCCTGAGAACGAGACATTTAGCAACCTCCCGCTGAAGGGCAACTTCGTAAAACCCACCTTGCTGATCAACGTCAACCACACCATGCAGGTCATGGTCGAGGAGACGTTTGGACCCGTTGTGGCCGTGCAAAAGGTAAAAACCGATGAGGAGGCTGTCAAGCTCATGAACGATAGCGAGTTCGGTCTGACGGCGAGCATCTGGACCAAGGACACAGACAAGGGGTACGAGCTCGCCGAGGACGTGGAGGCGGGCACCGTCTTTGTCAACCGATGCGACTACCCGAGCCCGGTACGTTCCCGCACAGCAAGCCCTCGTGTGAGACGAAATTTGCTGACTGACAGTAGGACCTCGCCTGGACCGGATGGAAGAACTCAGGCAAGGGACAGACGCTCAGCAAGTACGGATACGACCAGTTCGTCAAGCTCAAGAGCTATCACCTCAAGGACTACCCCAAATAGAGATTGCGTGGCCGATAGCAAAGGAACGGCGTGGGTTGACATGCAGGCTAGGGCAGATGAATGCAATCACTCTAATCTTCTCTCCCGCAGTATTCATCTTGATCCATTGCTCACAGCTCTGCCGTCCACGTTCCCTTTGACCAACCGCATTCCACCACGTGCAACGCCCAGCAACCGGCCTGGGGTTTTGTGAGATGCGACGACCAAGCTGTGACAGGCTACCAACAGGGATATCCAGGACTATGTTGGTACGGCAAGTCGATCAGCGTCGATGCCGCTGCTGGCCAACGGGTCTTACACAAGCGTGAAGGTGTACGAGGAAGTGAGCGACGGATGCACCCAGAGATTGATGGGCCAGGCACAGACTCACAGATTCACAGACTCACAGACTCACAGTCTCGCCAAGATCTGGCTCTGGGTAACCACTAAGCTGCAACATCGCCACCATGCACGCAGACGCAAGGCAGCGCAAGGCAGCGCAAGGCAATTAATTATCATGGATCCGTCCCGCGTCCCGCCGCGGTCGAGATTGGCGACGTACGCACCGCCCGCCGTCGTCCCCTTGTGTGCCACGTCCCGACTCATTTCGCTCGCTGGCGGCCATCTTGTGCTCGCTCCGCCTCCGCTCTTTGGTGCAACATGCGGCCGTCAGTACGCGTCGACGTCTCCCTGCTTTGGCACGGGTTTCGCGGGCTGGAGGGTGCAACTGCGTGAAGTCTTGTGAATTCTATACTGCAAACGTGCAATTTTGTTGAAATATTGGATTTGCTCATTCGGCGTCTGAATCAACCGTGGCTCCCTTACGAATCCGTCGCACAACCCGATGTCTCGGTGGGTGAGACAGGCCGCTCGCCTTTTGCAGGTCGTCCGCGGCCCCGGCTTCTGCGACTGGACGTGTTCAGTGAGTGGCATCGGTGAGTGCGTGTCGGCAGGTAGTTAGTAGGTGGGCGTTCGGGTGTTCACTGAAGGTGTCTGGTGTCTGGTATCCCTTGAAGGGCCTCACTCACTCGCCCAACTCACTCAACAGCACGCACATGGCGGTAGCATCCCGCATGGATGAGGGCGGGTGGGAATTCCAGATGGTCCCGGGTTCCATTCCAAGCCCAGTCGCAACCCTCCATGATCCATCCGGAACCCATTCCAAGCCCGCCGCTCTCGCCCCGTTACCTAGCCAAGCCGCTTCGTGCGTCGCCCTTTCTTGCCCCTTTGCGCACGGCAGATCGGGCGGAAGGGGGGGGTGAGAGGGGTGAGCCGCCTTTGTGCTCGAGGGATTGTGCTCGAGGGATTCGAAGCGCAGCCCGTATATATGATGCCCGGGGCTCGCGGCGTTTGGGGGTAAGCGTTGTCAGTGTGGATATCTCTCCCCATTCTCTTTCTCGCGCGTCCGCGACAACTTCACAGCCCAGCTCAGCTCGACCCAAGTGTTGGGGTTCCACTCCTTTGTTTCGATATCCACCACGACCACCGCGGCCACCAGCGAGAATCCGTTCCCCAGTTTTTTATTCCATGCATTCTCCTCGTCCTTCCCTTTGTTCCTTTTAGACGGGCTATTTAGAAGATTGTTTCTTTCCTCCTACTTTTGTTTCTGCCCCAGAGATACATACATATCTGCCGGTTCACCGCCGCACTCGCCGCGCGCTGTCGTTTCACCACCGCTTCACACTGACCAGCTTCCTTCGGCCACCTTGATACTACTATCTTATCTATCACTCACGCCTCCCGTCGCAACTCGAATCTTCCTCTGTCAACCTCGAGTCTTGTTCTTGTTCTTGTCCTTCGTCTTCCTTTTCCATATCCGATTTATTTATCGCCCTCGCTCCCCTGATGAAGCCGACACTTCTCAGGACTTCGGATCGAGATCTCCGGAGCGCTGGACGCCTTCCCGCCCCGCTACTCAAGACCAAGATGCACATCTCCACCAACGTCCGCACGCTGTGCTCGCGCGTCCACACTCTCATCCGGCAACGACGGCGCAAGGAGAAGCGCTCGATGCAAATTGTACGACAATCCCGGGATATCGTCCAAGCCAAATGCTAACCAAATCGTTTCTTCAGTCCGCGCCCTTCAATCTCAAGCGGGAGCCCGTCCTGCTACCGGGCATCTCCGAAGACGAGTAAGCCAGCTCCTCCCTCAAGCCCCTGCCCTTGACGCATAGGTGCAGTGCAGACTCCTAGTCTGTCTCTGTCTCCCACCGCATCTCACGCATGAAAAGAAAGTTGCCCAACCCCATCCAGCTGACACTTGTTCCTCCTTCTCACCAGGATCGCCATGCTTCGCGACAAGGCCGCAGCCAGCCGCATCGGTATCGCAGACCCCGCCACGCCCACCTCGCTCTCGCCTCGTTCGCCGTATTCGACGTCCAGCCTCTTCTCACACCCCGCGCGCCCGCCGCCCATGTCGGTCCTGACAGCG
>JAANBB010000621.1:0-19374 GCA_014621425.1 Cylindrodendrum hubeiense | reverse complement strand
AGAGTGAGGTTGAGCAGCGGCAGGCTCAGAGTGAAGTTGAGTAGCGGCAGGCTCAGAGTGAAGTTGAGTAGCGGTAGGCTCAGAGTGAAGTTGAGCAGTGACAGGCTCAGAGTGAAGTTGAGCAGTGGCAGGCTCAGAGTAGGGTTGAGCAGGGGCAGGCTCAGAAAAGCCCTGAGTAATGGCCAGCTGGGGATGTGTTTGAATGCCAGAAAGGTCAGGGTAGGCTTCGGAAGCAGCTGCTGCGTCAGAGCGGAATTGAGTGTCGGCTGTCTCGGACTTGACATGAGCAGCAACTGACTCAGAAGAGCCTTGAGTGGGGGGAGGTTGAGTGTAAGTTTGAGAGCCAGAAGGACCAGGGTAGGCTTGAGTGCTGCCAGCATAGGGATAGACAGAAGTGCCACCAATCTGAGGATAAGCTCGAGTGCCACCGGTCTGGGGATAAGCTCGAACGAGAGACTGAGAAGCGGCTTCCGAAGGTGTATCCATAAGATAGCCATTTCCGGTGGAAGGACCCGCCTGAGCTTGAAGAGTCAAGGCTCTGGATGAGGTCGCCCATGGGTCAACAGTTGACTGCTGTCGGGGGTGACGGGAAACGCTCGAGTGAGAGGTGGATGGTCCACGGTAGTGGAAGGAGTCTGAGCGACCGAGCGATCTGCTGGAAGCCACGACTCCGGCAGGAAGTATTCGGTGAGGTGTTGTTGGAACTTTAAGCTTCTTCTTCTGAACACGGATCAGGTATCCCTGGACCTCTCGGCCGTTCTAATCATGTTGTCAGTGGCAAGATTAAATGGGCAGATAGGTGGAGGGGGAAACTCACGCAATGATTGACAGCGAGTTCGGGAGTCTCATTGTTATCGAACTCAACAAAAGCAAAGTTCACAACATTCCCTAGAAAAGATAGTGAGTAGAGAGAAGCCATGACTCCGGCGTGTAACTTACCATTGGGAAGTGTGTTCTGCTTAATTTGAATCTCAATCACCTCCCCGTATGGAGCCACCAGAAGGTGGATCAAGTCCTCGTTTACACAAGGGGGAAGATTGCCAACATATATCGACCGAGCATCCTTACAATAACGCTCTACAGCGTTTGAATTGTTCATCGCCGCATCTAACAGCTGCTGCTCGTGAGCAGCGTCGTGAGGGATGACGACGAACACCGGATGTCGGCTTGTTGACTAAACTATCATCAGCACTATTCGAAATAAATGAAGAAGAGGGAACGAGTTCAAGACTTACCTTTAACACGTCTCGACGTGCGTCAAACATCTCGAAAACAACCACAACTGAAAGTGGGAGATTCATGGTTACCTGGGTGTGCTGGTCAAGATTCTCGACCTTTGAGATCGACCCATAGTGTTGGAGAAGCGCGTGAGCTTCATTCAAGCGGGTTCGCTCCCCAGATCTCTTGTAAACGATGAATGTGCCTGGTATGGGTAAGTATATCAAATGAAAGATATAGAATAGAGGGAATGCAGGCGATCACTCACGGTTGGCCCGGGCCTCTTCTGCGCGACAATACCGTCCAAGGATGAAACGCTCGGCTCCATGGTCAAGAGCAAACTTTGCGTCTGCAATATTCTACAAATATCATTAGCAAATAATTGCACAATAAGTTCGTATTACTTACTGTGAATTGGCAAAAAGCGAATGGCATTCGGCGTTTGTCTCGCTTGATCTTGGTATAGACCTCTCCATACTCGCTGAAGATCCTGGTGACCTCGTTCTTCAAGGTCTCATCATCGTACCCCGAAGACAAACTGTTTGAGGGTTTTTAGTATAGGCTACTCAGAATGGAGGGGAGGAGCTCACTTGGCAACAAAAACGCAGGCTTTAGGGGAATAAAGAACCTGTGGGTCGATCTCAGGAGGGTGACGAATAATAAGGTCGACATTAGCCTCTGCTTTGCACACAACGCCATCGTCGTAGGTGTTGAAAGAATCGTTGGTTGCAAAGACATCATCACCTTCAGAGATGCTTCCCATGAAGACAGACATGCTAAGGTGGAGGTGTTAGAATATGGCTTGGTACAGTGGCTCGAATTGACAGATCATACCTAGTGCTCGAGTCTTTTCCAATGTCCGAAGCCGACTTTCTGATAACTCTACAGTGGTGTTAGGGAATGGCCAAGCAAGTAGATCGCCACAGGGAGGTCTCACCGAGATTCAGGAGAAGAGCTCCGAGAACGAAGGCCTGTATTAGGTTAGTTACCGCGTGACGGACGTGCCAATGTGTGAATTTTGAAAGAGAGCCCAAGATAGAGAGGAAAAACGCTACCACCAATCATTTTCAAAGCAAATGGATAAATATGCCATGATTAACAAATTGCATGGTATAGAAATGCAAGTAGCACAACGCAACTTCGCACCCGGCGAAAGCACAAAGGAAGAGGAGTGAAATGCATAGAAAAGAATGTGAGACGAGCAGTATGAAATGAAAAACCAGTAGGCGAGTAGTCAAGCAACAGCGGAGGGTAAAAACGAGGGTCAAAATCAAAAGTAGAAATGGAAGCCACTTACCCGAGGAACTTGCAATTTCCGAGAACGACTCGCGAGAGGCTCCTTCGAAAGAAACAGTTTTCCGCAGGGTCTCGGCTCTACGCCCTGCCTCTGGCAGATCCTTGGTAGAGTACCGAGGCATCTTGTTGAAGCTGAGAAGCACCTAAACTGCATGAAGCTGTTAGCAGGTGCGCTGAGAGGAGAGATGTCATAAGAGGATATGCCAGGGAAGGAAGGTGTAGGGGAGTGGGGAGGGGGGAGGTGGAGACGGTGACCTACCGTTGTGCGGACAACCCTTACAGAGGCAAGATGATTGAGGGAAGGTGTGATCACTAGGGAAGGTGTGGCCACCAGGGAAGGAGTCCACGAGAAGACGAGAAGAGTAGAAGACCACGAGCAGAAAGACAGATGAACAAGAAGAGGGAGGAGGCTTGAAGCACAAAAGCTTGAAGCTCAGGTTGGGGATTAGAGGCAGCAAGTGGCCTCGAAACGTGGGTAGAAGTCAACACTAACGAAGAAACCAAAGGAAACTTGGTGTTGAAATAAGGGAAAGTCCCCCCAAGTCCAGTTGAGGATGCAAGGGAGTTCCTTGGATCTCAGCTGAGGCTCGGAGAGACAGGGTTGAATGGGAAGTGTGGTGTTTTGGTGGGAGAAGTGAAAAGTGGGAAGTGGTGAAGAGGTGAGGAAGGAGGAGAGAGGGGGAAGGTGCGGAGGAGGAGAAGGAAATAGAAGAGGGAAGGCGCGCAGCTGGCAGCCAAAAACAACAAGGGGCAGGTGCAGCCTTGGGAGTCCCCCCACGATGCGTCCCTAGGGGGTAACGCCCCTAAACCACCGGTTTGTAAGCTCCTAAACAACGAGCTCGACAAATCAGGGAAATGAAAACAGCCGTTGAAGCTCCTCGAGGGCTACTATTGATCCAAACGCCGTTGCATCTGCATTCTCCTTTAGGCAAGGCTCGGGGACCTCCTCTCCCCAAGGTTGGTGGGTGCAATGGTCCGGGTACGGCCACGGGTCAGCTGCACCAAGGATAGACATTGAGCAGTGGCTCCCAAAGATTCCTTTGATTTCGGTGGCATCTGTAGCTTGAAGCAGGTGGCGGTATCCCCAGCTGGCAGTTGTAACAGCCATAAAGACCACATCGACATATATACCTAGCCCTCGTTTTAGACGAACCACTTAATCTTTTGTCCTGAAGGAATAAAGAGATTGTAAAAGAAGAAGAAGATAATCAAGCCCCTTTTTCTGGTGGTTCTTTTGCACATTTGTAGTCTCAGTTGACCCATGAGTCTCGTAGTGGAGTGCAGATGTCGTTTTCCTCGGCGCCCCTGCGTGCAAGCGGCTCTCTCACCACCCTCTCTTCGTTCTGCTTCAAGAGGATTAGCCACAAAGTATTCAGCATGCACCATATCTAAATCCCAAGCATCCTCCGAGTATAAAATTCAAGGGCCCTACCTGGATTTTGGACGCAGCTGGTGGAGGAGTCGGAAGAGCTGCTGCAAGGGCTCTGCAGCATGACCTTCAAGGTATCCACACCCTCTTTCGTGGGGGTTGACTTGGCTCTAACACCATCAGCTAACTTCTGCGAATATACAGCCGTTCTGGCATCAAGGAGCAACCCACATAGGCACCGAAAGACGCTTGAAGGTACTCACAAGAGCGACCTTGTCACGCCCTAATGCCGACTTTGACGAGCCCGATCACTCCTGACGCGTCAGGTACGAGAAGTTTGGTCCCAGGAAGAACGGCGACGCGATTACCTGCCACCCCCGAAAGCCACCAGTTTTCGTGATGCCCAGAGAGGAGAATAATGACGAGATCATGCAGTATCCAGAAATAACTTGGTTACGGCACTCAGTCTTGTTCCGAGGCCACACCGGCCCTCGGACTCACCCAGCGCGGGGACGACGATTCGGCGCGGACGAAGGCTCCGCGAAGACCACAGATATCATGGCGATACCACTTCATGACACAGGGCGCAACCTTCGTGTCTCTGGTCAGAGTAAACGAGAGATCAGAAGTGCCCAGGACGTGTGGTGGCTGGGTCAGGCCCTCGGTCGTTGACAAGGCCCATCCGTCAGGTAGGATCTCCATCTCCAGCGGCTTCTCCTTAAGCAAACATCACTATTACTGTGCCTGGCCGAAAGCAATCACTCAAGGACAAAGAAACCCCATATAGAAGAGGCGCGATGCCCAGGGTTCAACCAACACCACCTTCCAGGCCGATCTACTCAGCGAGAGGTTTCAGAGCGCATCCCCGGGACCTCATTTGTACCCAAATGGAACTGACGCACACCTATTAATGACACAGTCCAGATTTGAGTACAAGTCCAAAGGGAAGTTTGACCTCCGACTAGAATGCTCCAGCTTCTGAAGGGAGAAGTGAAGGAAACACAGGCAGACTCACCTCGAACAAGATACCGAAAGCGCCAAAGGGTATAATTCAGGCAATAGGACAGCGTTAGGGAGCGCTTCGACTACAGTCGTTCTGAAGTGGTGGAGACTGATAGCTCTCAACACAAACAGTTGCAAGGGATACCCCTAATCTAATTCCTGTGGACAGAAAGGTGCTAACAGAAATGAATTTCCAGACTCCCCATGACCTCAAGAAACAAGTACAAGACATAAAGTGCACCAGCCTGTCTTCAACTCGACTTTCTGACCAGGAGCTGCCGGCGTGTGATTCAAAGATCGGAAATCAAATCGTCTCGAGGAATTCTCTCCGCACAGAGAGGTCGTCGATGAGCCATCACTTTGTCAGAAAATCGAACATTGCATCATCGAAGACAGCACGCATCGAATTAACCCATCATACCGAAAGCCATAAGCGGGCGCTGGCAATCCAAGATACCAGGGACTGGCAACCCCGAATCAAGCAGACCGCTGCAGCAAGGTCAACAGGGGATGGACCGGCACATGCGAGACAACGGGATAAGTTACTGAGGCAGCAAATCGGAGGCTGGAAGGAGGCCTGGCTGTCCCCGGGACAGCCTCGATGACTGAAATTACACCAGTCGTGTTGTTGTTTCATAGGTTCCAGACCTTCCACAGTCGTCGTACTGGTTGGAAAGAAATCTAGGACTTCCGGGAGTCATGAGGCCACACCATGCTTCGCCTGCAGTCCTCTGACGTAGGAGCGATCAATGTAGGGGGTTTCAATCCTGCACAGTGATGGAGGCATGGTATATGCGAGAACGTTACCAGTTTAGCACTGTGGAGAAGTAACAAGCAATGTGAGAGCATTGCCACGTTCTCGACGTCTTTGCTTCGTTGGCCGTCATGAGACACAGCTTTGGCTCTTCTTTGGACCAGCCGTATTTGATTCATGCAGCCAGCCGTGAGGAGGAGCGAGCACCGCTTTACGCGTAGTACAGATGTTGTCATGGGGGTAACAACTGCAAGCTCCCTGAATTCCATTGCCGTGGAGGCGAGATAAGGCACCCAGGGGCTTGAGATGTATTGTCTGTTGCGTTCTCCGTGGCGGTTCCAGATCCAGATCCGGCCGGTCTGTGATTCAACATGCCGATCCTACTGCAAGTATGGTTGCAAGATGAGGGCTTGTGCGATGTTGCCAGCGAGTTTCCCGACGAGGCAACCAAGACAAGGCCGGGTGTATGTCTCCACAGCTGACCATGGACACAGTCCTTCGGGTCCAAGCCAATACTTCCACTGTTGCCGTTCCCGTTTCTCGCCCAGAAAAAGCCACCGAACTAGTATCCGAGGGGAAGTGCTGCAGTACAGGCAATGGGGACTTGAGCCTGGACACGGGTAACTTCATCAGAACTGTCGCTGTTGCAAGCCAACTGGCTGGGTCGGGGCAACCTTGTGTGGAAATTACATCCTTTGTTCCAATCCCAAGGCTCCGATGACTCCTGTGAAATTCATTTTGATCCGTTTGACGAATTCGAATTCGTCAGGTTGTTTCAGGGTGTCATTCGGATGGGCAATGAGTGGCGGGAGACAAATGGCAGACAACACGGAGCAGGGACCCTCGTGGCATGCTACTAGAATGTCAGTTGCATGCTTTCTCGGCATTGCGAGGCCTTGTGAACCCGGAGAAGCCGTTACAAAATACCATCAATGATGGCATGTATAGACGGCTTGCGCAGGCTGGGTTTCACAGCGCCATGCTTCGGGGTATCTCACAATTGTATTAACGGTCTGTGTTACTGACGCACCCGTCCACGCGTTTAGAAAGTTGGAGGCAAGACGTCTCCTTCAGGCTGCGTCCGTATTCCTCCGGGCATTAATTGAACGGGCGTACAAATTCTGCGTAATCGTACTATTTGGGAGCCATGGTATATGCTGGTTCCCGAGGCATTGTCCCTCATCCCTGGCAGGCGTGAGCCGAAGGGCGTGGTTGATTGCGCAGCTGCAAACGCGAAGGGAACCAGGGTCGGGCGAACGTTGTGGTCAAAGTTTAATAGATGCAATGAGAAGCGAGAGTGACGCATGCGCTTGGGCTTCTCTCAGCTTTGCGAGCATGTCGTACACGGTTGGCTGCTTGCCGGCGTGCTGAGTTGGGAGAGGATCAACGGGCAAGATAGGGGGCAACCAAGTTGAAAGCCTCATGTCGCAAATCGACTCTGTGGCGGCCACCCAAAATAGCCCCAGGGATCAGGCCTCTAGCTGCCAGCAAGAACCTGTTAAGATTGTGTCTCGAGGGTTTGGGACAACAAACAAAACGCTCATGCATGCAGCTTCCCATTCAGCTGAACCAGTTCTCGTGACTCAATTCGGTGCAAGGATATTATCGTATGAAGAGCTCGCCAAGCGGTCAGTGGAATTGGATGAACCAAATGACGGGTGACGGAGTACAAGGCGTGCGGGGTGGTTCGCCATGGAGATGAAGCTGTTGTAGACGAAGGGCTGATGTGGAAAACAGGAAGTTGCTCGTAGTCAGGGGAATGGGAACTCCGCTTACACTGACCCAAGGCAGGTATCTACCTACCTCCTCAAAGAAATGACCCTAAACTAAGCTTATTTCTCTACCTTGATCGATCTGAATCACTGTAGACACTGTGGGCTAATCCAAAAATCAGCCTTTTTGCTTTGGTCGTTGCTCCTAGTTCTTGACAACCTTGTCTCGCTGTCTCTCCGTCCCTCCGTCTCTCCGTCTCCCCGTCTCCCCGTCTCTTTCAACCCCTCAATCCAGAAGCTTGAGAGGAGGCAGGGGGCTAAGGTTGTGCAGCCATGCATCGCGAGTTCGCTGGTTGGCTGGTGTGGGCGCACCAGCGGATAAACGCGTAGAGGCATGGCTCCCACTCCCGTTCAGCCCCGCCATCCTCCTTCGTTTCTAACACCAGGCGTACGGTTGTTTTGCAGTCCATTGACAACTTCTCGCTTGAAGCCCCTGCCGCAAGACCACGCTGACCAAACCCCTGAGTTAGAAAGGAGAGAAAGTGGCAAGATGCAAGATGCATCCGAGCAAACAGGCAATACGGCCACGGCACGAACGAGCCCCAGACTAGGTGGGCAAGGCATGAGGATCTGCAGATTGGCAAACACATGCAGTCCGTCACCAGGGCCGGCAACGGGCAGGATATCGAAACACGGCACGCCGCAAACGGGTAGTGACTCCGAGAGGCATAAGATTGAGAATCAGCGATGACACAGGGCGGCTCGGGAACCTCGTAAAGGACAATCCGATACTCGACGAGAGGCCAGTATCCGATACTAAGCAGGAGTAGCGCCATGGACGGGAAGGGTTCTCGTTGACGGGAGTGACAACGACCTCACCTGAGCCCCGTAAGCACGGAAGTCGACATTAGTGTCGAGAAACCCGGTTCCGGTGGCCGCCACTATGCTCTCCCGGGGTTGCTCGTTTGCAATTCCCAGTCGGATACCATTCACACCATCTCGCAAACGAGGATGGCAACATGGGTCCAGACCAGCCCGGTCGACGTCACGACAAGATGTTGCGACAAGTACCGCCCAGTCAATGCAAACAAGGAACTAGCGGGGACGGGATTGTACAGCTCGGTGTGAGATCGATTGGCCGACAAGATTTCAGAACCACGGTTGTTGTTTGTAGGTTGTCGCCCCGCTGGACCGCTGGACCGCTGGCGTCGTTGCTGCCAGCAGCCCAAAACGTCACTGCAACGGGCCAGTACTTTGGCGGCGTGGAACTCCCGGGCGTGGAAAGAGGGATCTGGGCTGGGGATAAGCACTGCTGCAGGGTGTGCGAGGAGAAGAAACGAGCGCGTCAATACGTACATCAAGGCTCTGGCAGGGTCCAGGGATGGACCAGGCGGGCCACAGAGCGAAGTGAGACATGGAGAGTCCACGTGTGGATTAGGTCGATATTTGACTGTGTACTTGCAGCCGAAGCCAGACGCGCAACTGGCCGCAAACCTCGCCTGGTGGTCCACGAAACTCAGCACGCCTTGCTTCATGTCGGTATCCGACATAATCAGGCTGGCCAGCCGCCAGCGCCCAGTCAGCGACCTTTGCTTTGGTGCCGGCTATCGGCCATCTCGCGAAGCACCCCGAACATGGAGGTTGCCTGGACGAGCAGGAGGAGGCTCGAGGGGGAGACTTGAAATGAAGATAAATACACCACTCCCATTCCCTTGGGCTCCCTCAATCCCCAACTCACTCCTGCAACTCAATCCTGCAACCCAATCCTTCAGCTCCATCCTGCAACTCAATCCTTCAGCTTCTCAATTCTGTCTCATCTGCGAACAACGTCTTTTTCTAACCGAGTAGTCTCCAAGGTCCAACTTCCACCTTCCAATTTCCACCCTCCAACGTCGGCCCCTCGATCCCCTCTCTCCAACTCCCTCTCCCCAACTCCTCTCCCCAACTCCCTCTCCCCAACCACATCTCTCCAACTCCCTCTCCAAATTCCTCTCTCCAAATTCCTCTCTACACCTTCCACCTCTGAGGGCACCGGGATGCCTCCTCCCTCCACCAAACGGTCGCCGTGCCCGGCGGCCACATCCCAATCGAGAGTGTGGCCAACTACGACGGCAACATCCTCCTCGAGAACTCACGAGCTCACGAGATCGACGAGTTATGCGAGCGCTTGTGGAATGATCGGCACAACGTGCAGGTCATAACCCTCCATCACCTTTGCCTCCCTCGTGGCATCTACGCCATCATTGCCCCGAAGTCCGAATGGTTAGTCGGAGACTGGAACATTTGCATGCGCATTCAAGTTCACGACCCTGCCTTTGATGTCCCCCGAGAGATCCTTGTTAAGATCTTGGTTCCTGCTTGCTTTGGAGAAAGCACCAACCCCGGGACAGTGGAGGAGAAGATCCGCGTTACTGTCGGATCATACACCTGGTATCAGGCGCACTGCCCTACGATCCCAGTCCCTCACTTGTACGGCTTTGGCCTTCCTAACGGGCTTCAAGTAAGTTCTCTGACAATGAAGACGGGATCATCGATGATCAACGCTAACACGAGAACTAGTTCACTCATGTCGCTCAGACAGAAGCCAAGAGCCATCTCGCCTACGAGGTCCTCAACGAAAGCGTGGCAGGCGGCAACTGTGACGCTCTAGTGTCCAATTACATTGCAGACGAATGTGGTAACAAGATGCCCGCCGACACCGGGTATATGATCTTCGAGTACATTGAAGGAGCCAATATCCAAAAGCTTTCGGACACCTGGGACTTGTATGCCGACGACTCGGTTCGCCAGGCTACTCTCCGCCTTAGCATCGCTCGCCTGATGATTAGCCTTGCCAGTGCACCCAAGAGCAAGATTGGCTCTTTCGCCTTCAGCGACAACAGTCTTGTCACACTTACCAACAGGCCTCTATGCAACGCCTCCCTCAAGATGGAGCGCAGTGGGGTGCCACGGGTCACGGAACAAGGTACAACATACAACTCGACCAAGGCCTTTGTCGCTGACATGCTGAAATTGCATGACAGCAGAATCTCAAAACAGCCAGACGCGATCAAGAATGCCGAGAAATGCCGCGAGCAAATGGGGTTCAGGGCACTCCTCCGTGGCCTAGCACAGCACTTCATCAGGCACGACCTCGGCGACGGTGTTTTCGTCGCCCAGCTGTTGGATCTGGATATCAACCATATCGCGGTAGACAGCGCGTGGAACATTACCTATCTCTTTGATCTGGAGTCTATCTGTGTTCTCCCCGTCGAGGCCCTGCAGGAGCCTGAGTGGCTCTGCGGACTGCTTGTCGAGGAAGGTCCCAATCAACTCACATATGAGCAGGCCCGCGAGGGCTTCATGGATGCCTTTGAGGAGCTAGAGTCTGATATGAAGCCCAAGACGACTAACACCATCTCGTTGACTCAGACAATGGAGGAGATGTGGCAGGGGAGGGGCTTCTGGTTCTTTGTCAGCCTCTTGTCTCCTCATGGTATGTACGACTTAGTTTACCCGAAGCTCCGCGCCAGGTTCATGCAGCTCTCTGTCCAGGAGATTGAGGAGGTGAGCGTCTCCCTCTGGGGCCATGATCCTGAGCGCGTGGTCACCAAGATCACCAATGGCCACAAGAAGTACCTAGACAAGGTGCATGCTGCCTTCAGCTCTGAGACTACCGACACCTCCAACTAGGTACACCAAACTCACCAACGCGCTTTGTCTTCTCGGTAACGGCTCGAATAAATGGTTTGAGGCTCTTAATTTGGCTTGATCATGTTATACTTGAGTAAGCCTCAACTGGTCTACGGTCGCTCGGTCAAGGGGCCATGCTCGGATTGTTTTAGCAGCACGGCCTCGGTGTGTTATGTTTTATTTCCTTGCTGCTTTGTCGTTTTGGAATTGGGGTACTGGAAAAGGTACATCTACCTTGGGTTTCGATGGCTGGGTTAGAGAGGAGTCAACGCTCGGTTTAGACCGAAACTCAACAGGAGGAAGACTTGCAGAGGACTTTTTGGGAGTATGGTATTGGGATACAGGAATCGATGGAGTGGATGGGGTCAACCGATCGGGCTCGGAGTTTTGATTTCTAGTGTGCGCTTGTGTTTGGCTTCTCGTTGGATCAGATACAGGCAATTCTTGCCTTGGTTTAGCTTCTCGTTGGATTGGATGCACACAGTCCTTACCATGTTTAGACATACAGACAGTCCTTACCTTAGTCAAAGTATTCACGGTTCTTTAACAACTTTGTGGCTTTGTCGTTACGTTTCAGGTGGATATTCTCGTGATGTTTCGGTGTCGCTCGATCTCCTCGCTAACAGAACCACGCTGCATTCCTGGATGGATAATTTACCAGGAAATCAACAAGGCTCACGGGATTTGTGAAGATGATAAAACACGATTCATTTACTGGAGTCTTTAAATCGAGGCAGGTCTTAACTTGACGCAGGTCATCATGGCCATCCCGTCTGCGTGAATGTCTCTAGGGTAGGGTAGGTCAACAGATTAACTCGACTCGGTGCGGGCCGCACCGTCAGCATGATGGCGGATCAATACCCGTTGCGGAGGCACGCACGCAATAGTTACCTATGCAATACGTAGGTTAGCAAATTTAGGTAAGGTGGTTATGTAGCTAGATACTGGGCACAAGTGACTGCCGAGTTTCACCAGAAGCAACGGCACATGCATCGACGGCATTCATCGAGGACGCGCATCTAGGACATGCATCCGTCGAGATGCATCCATCGGGATACACGTCAACATTAACAGCCTGGCTGGGCGGCTGAAGGTGATGATGATGCAGGCAAAGCAATGGGCCGGAGCACCGGGTCCGGGAGAAATGCCGCTGGAAATCTGCGACACGGGGGAGGCATCTTTGTTGGATCAAAAAAGCCACTCGAGACAACACGCTGGACGTGTCCACCCACCAAGCATCCACAAAGCACCGAGGTGGTGTAGGTACTCTGGATGTGACATGGCCGTTGGACACGAGCGAGACTTATGGCGCTTATTGCGGTGTTGATCGGCGCGCGGTGAAGTCACAACTTGTCATATGTCAGATGGCCGGTGTTCGCCAGACCCCCACAGGAGCCCACAGGAGAGCCCACAGGAGGAGCCCACAGGAGCCTACAGGCGGTACCCAACAGCGCCCGGCCGCCGAAGCCCAGAGCCCACAGCGGCACAGCAGCACCACAGCGCAGTGGGCGCGTCGCCAGGCCTCGGTGGGGCCGCCAGGGAACCATGGAATCCTTGGAACGCTTGGAACCAGGACGGAACAAAAAGAACGAACGCTACGGAGCACTCCGGGCCCCCTGGGTCCCTCCCAAGGGGGAATCGGAATGAATGATGGATCATGGATCACGGATGATGCGCCTGCCCCACTGTCTGATCCCAGGGACCTGGGCCGCGCTTTGATTTTAGCGCCCGAGCCGTGAGCCCTCGGGGGGTGAGACTCTGGGTGAGACTCTTGGGTGACGCTGGCAGAGCTGGGTGCTGCGCCGACGGCGCCGACTGCCACACACCGGACACGCGCTCTGGCAGCACCGGCTGCGCACTGCGCACTGAGCATGCACCTGGAACTCGGAAGGCTTGGGGGGGCAAGTCAGCTGCAGCAAAAAGAAGCTTCCCCGGGCGCCGCCATTTTACGTGACGCACGGCGACAAAGCAAACATCCGCGAAACCTGGAACCAACATCATCCCTCCTTTGGCTGGCAGCCCCTCGACTCCTCAGCTCGGCAGCCTGCCAAGTCCCGGGCCGCCTCTGGCAAAAGGCTGTGCTCCGTTCTGTTTCGCTTCTGCTCTGCTGCTGTGTGCTGTGTGCGTGCTGTGCGCTGTGTGCTGTCTTCTGTTCTGTTCTGCTCGCGTTGCCTTGCCTAGTTCCGTTGGCTCGGTCTCTGTCGCCCTCTGTCGCCCTCTTTCGCCCTCTTTCGCTCTCTTTCGCTCTCTTCTCCGTCTTCTTCATCGTCTACCGAGTATCGCATCCTCAGTTGCCTCGTCATCCCACCATTCACTCACAGCACCCCCTCCCCGTCCATGTACCGCAACTGCACCAGTCATGGCGGCTCCCAAGCGGCAAGTATCCAGGGACCACAGCTACCCCGATTCAGAGCTTGACGAAGCCCTCATTCGGCAATTGAAGTAGGAGCTACCATGTCTCGCTCTTGTTATTTTGCTAACATAATGTTCAGGGCCAGAGGCCATTTCATCAGGGATCCAAACAGGTCGTACCCCGTCGACCTCCACCAGGTCTCGATCAAACTCTTTGAGTGGGCCGCCAAGCTTGCCAGACGAGAACAAATGCGACGAGAACGAGAGCAGCGAGCCGAATCCTTCGCCTCCGCCTCCGGCTCATCCAACTACTCGACCCCTACACTCGCATCCCGGTCCGGGTCATATTCACCCCTCACACCCGAAGCCCAACACCGGGAGTATATTCGATACGAGATTCAGCGCCATGGCAAGCTCGTCAAGGATGGAGGCCGACCCTGGTATCCCATCCATCTCATCCAGGACATCTCCAAGAACCCGAGAGATTACCATGACGTATTGCGTTTCTGGCAGGGCGAGTTCCCCGATTCTAATCAGGACTCATGGATGTTGTTTGGAGACCAATTGGAAGATTGGAGGGACTTTCGTAAGTGGCAGAGCCAAATGAGACAAGAGCACAGTGATACCTTTCCCCAATACCTGGAAAAGACCAAGGCTCGCGTCTCGGAACACTCGACCGTCGACGTGGCTCATCTGGTTGGCCTGGATAAGGACCCCAAGCAACAGAACCGGTTATCAACCTGGTTCGAATACCTAAGCTTCGAGCTCAGTGTGTACCAGGAGGTTTCCTGGTATAAGACCTGGGAAAACAATTACGAGGACGCCTGGCAGAAACTCGTGAAATCCAATGTGCTAAAGCGGAATGACACGCGTGATTACATTGAAAGCGCTGAGTGCTCCTGGAACCGTGAGAATGAAGCGACGAAAGTCCGGGAAGCCGTTGAGGCCGCAAGGTCCGCCCTACTGGTAGCGGAGCGAGATGTCTTGGACCCGAATCAGCGAGGGTCTGCCGTGCATAAGAAATTGGTACTGGTGGCGAACGAGTTTGACTCGGCACTTCAAGTATTTGATGCCCTCAAAACCCGAAATGACCAAATTGACGAATACAATCGAGCCACCGGCGACTACAGGGTCGCCAGGCGCCAAGGTCTTCGCTATGAACTCCTCTTGGAGTGGGTTCGAGATCAGATTCCCCTCATCCAGCGAGAGATGGAGGCAAATATGGATCAAGAAATGGCTGAGGCATCTACAACCACCAGCCATGAGGACCCAACAGTACTTGATCCAGCCCTCTTTGCCTCGCAGCCGCTGCCACAAGAGGCGAGCTCACGTGCACCTGCGAAACGGAGTCGCCCAACCGAGCGCGTCGACGGGCAGCAGCCGAAGCGACTCAGAAGCACCAGTCAGGGTCCTCCAATCCTGAGAGGGAAAGCTGTGTGCATCCGCAGGACCAAGGCTGCGTCTACCTCGCCGCCGCTTCGACACAGCCCTCGAAAAGCATCTCGTAGCGATGCCACCAGCGCTGATGCTACAGGTGCTGACCGTGGCAACCGTGCTTCATGAATACTAACTCAATGAGACGACTGCTAATGCCGGACTTGTTTCCAGACGGGCTTCCTGGGCACTAACTTGATTTAAGGCGAGCGATGGTCGATAAGGGGAAGAAGAATGCTACTTGGAAAGAAGTCAACGAACTAGGCACGCGGGATCTGGACAGGGATCTGGATAGGGATCTGGATATGGATTGGAAAGAAAAGGATAGGAGTCAGATGATGGTTAAACGAAGAAACGAGAGCGGCGTTGGTATCTTAATGATGGAGTTTGTGAGCGTTATTCTTAGCTATTGGTTCTTTCAGGGACCCAAGTCTGTACTGTACTTGTTTCGTAGTAATATTATTATCACGGCCGTATGCGGCTCCCCTGGCCTATATGGTGGGTTTTGTGTGGGGTTTACGTATTGGGATGGATAGTTCTTGGACGTGGGTGCTCTCACTGATTGAACACATCCCACGAGGATCAGAGATGTTGATTCAGGTTGGTAGCCTTGCCTCCATGATGCCTTCTTTATGGGGTTATCAATTTTCCCGAGATGGAAAGAACACCTGGGAACAATTCATCCCTACATATTACACGGCATTAGTGCGCATTTCTTGATATATTTTGCCGAGAACCACAGTATCTACCTCTCGGCTCGGGTGCCAATGTCATAAATCCACATTTGATTGCTTTGGGACCCGCGATTTCCACGGAGGAGAGCTTTCGGGTGGCGTCTGACGTACCTCAGCCTCTCGAACGAGTCAGAGTTGCCTGTGGCAGTCATATCACAGATAAAAGATAACGAAAAAGAAGCTATACGAGCTCTATCAACCCGCGTCCTCCCCCTCGACAGCTCCGTGGTGGCCCACATTCCCACCGAGCCCTACCGCCGCCCACGCCGCCCACGCCGCCTCAATGGGCTGAATCCCCTAACCCAGGAACCACCAGCCACAATGACACTAGCCACATTAGGCAGTCCCACTGCGGTGCGGTGCGCCTGCTGCTGCAAAGCCCCCCCTGTCGAAGACTGCAGCTCCTCCTCCTTGACGCCATCACGAATCTCATAATCCCTTCCTCGCTTGGCCGGGTTTTTCGCCTCCTATTTCCATTTCTTGGATTTTTGGACCCCCCGACTTCCTCTTCCTCCCTCGCCCACACCGATGGCCTGACCCGCGCGAGAGATGGCCAATTCCTCCCCCCTCCGACGGGGCTCCTCCACAGGCCATCCTCTACCGCAGCTTGCTTCGCACCCGCATGCTCCCGCGCACACGACGAACACCGCCTCGACCGCCTCCTCGGGCTCCGAACACGCCGTCCACCCGTCCCTCCTCCAGCCCCGCGTCGCCGTCGTCCTCAAGGTGCCGACGCCGTGGCATCCATGGCTCTTTGCCCTCCGCCTCGTCTCCATCCTGCCCGCGCTGTGGTGGGGGCTGCCGTCCGCCCTCCAGCTGCTGCTCCGCGTGCTCCCCGGCCCGGAGCTCGTCATCGTCGTCGGCGGTGGCCAGACGGCGCTGAGCGTCGACACTGATGCCCGCTATGCTCTCACGGAGACTGGGCTGGCGACCATATGGGTACGTACACTCGCGCGGGGAAGCTGAAGCTGAAGGAGGGGAAACAGAATGCTAATGCTTTTGGGTAAAGTGCTTTGCATCCGGGTACCTGTCGTTCTTCTTTACGGACTGCTTGATGTCCAGATGGTGAGTTTTCCAGTTCTCTGTAAGCTGACAAGATATACTGACTGGCTGCACAGGCTCATCAACTACACTCCCCAGGCCACCATGGTCCGCCTCCTCACCATCAACGCCGTCAACGCCTACATAACTTCCAACGTCCTCTCCCTCGCTGGGGGGTTTCAAGATCCTCGTCTGCTCCTCCCTGGTTGGATCGGCATTGCCACGGTGAGTTCCGCCTCTTATCTTGTTACCCCACCAAAGACTAACAACCTGTCAACAGACCCTGACAGTGCTCTACCACGTCGCCCACCAAAAAATCAACATCCGCAAGGAGACCTCCACCTCTATCAACGTCTTCTCCATTGCTAGCTTCATCAGCATGGTCACGCTGCTGGCCCACATGCACGCCCACGTCCCGGACTACCCCCAGATACCCCTAATCGCTTCCAGTCGGCTTGCATGGGACGAGGCGTCGCGTGTTGTCGCCCAAGTCAGGGGTGGCCCGGAGCACGACGACTTGTGAAAGATACGTATATCTTATTTGGTACCTCGGTACTGGCGGAGTCTGATGGTGACGGTGCCGCCGCCCATGCGACGACCGAATATTAGGCGCCCGTGATTTTTGTTTGTCTGGAACGTTTGATATCCCACCCACGAGCGCTGTGTTGGGCTCACGAATTTGCTTCTGCCCTTATTCTTAGTCGCCTTTAGTTCAGGGAGTTGGGGGGAATTCCATGGTGTTTTTACTGTTGCGGGCTCCGGCGTCTACACTTGTTTTATCTACCCGGTCTTATTATTCACGCGCATTCAATTCATCGTTTTCGGAATCGACATGGTATTTTCCTAAGACTACTGCTAGGCTTGCCCGGGAATAATGCTAAAACGAGTGGCCGACAAGCCATACTGCTATGATGCCTTGCCCGTAGTCTAGCCTTCTACACGGGGGCCATAACGGCGGATGCTCTCGCCCATGGCCCTTGAGCGGGTGCAAAAGGATACCCTTCCAAAAAGCCACCAGGAGACTGCTCGTCCTGGTGGATGCCCGTCGTCCTAGGTAATCGGCGCCGAGCCTCGGGGTGTCCGCGTGGACACGTCCGGAGAAGGCACAAGCCTGAGGCTATGCGTCCCAAAGTCCTATTCACGCCAACGAGCCCGGGAACGGCTGATGTTGACAGGACGACGGGGCATGCGGAGCTTTAGAAACCGTGGACCTTAATGGTCTTGGCATCTAGCTCGAGGCCTTCCTTCTTGTCGATGAGAAATTCCTGGACATCTTTGCGCTGATCACCCTGGAGCTGGATCACCTCGCCCATCTCGGTGTCGGTGACGATGGTGCCATTGCAGGCTGCGGTGGAACAATTAGCTTGAGACATTGGGGTGCGGGGAAGCTAGAAACACATACCAAACTTCTTCTTGATGACCTTGAGAATCTTCTTCTGGTCAAATTTCTTTGGGAGACCCTGGACAGTGGTCAGAGTCTTACGTCCATTACGCTCTGTGAGGTTATGTTAGCGGTGGGTACATTGGACAAGAGGATGCAGTGGCGTGGCGTCGATCCCATGACCAAAGAGCAAGAGCTCACGTGAGAGGTTCATGAGATGCTTCTGGAGAGAGACGCGACGCGACAGCAAAGGAGGGCAACGTACGCTGAATGCGTATATGGATGTAACTCTGCGTCTGCTTGGTTTCTCCGGTGTCTTCGTCGGCTTCGGCGAAGGGGTCTATTGATCGGCACGGTCAGTTTCAATTCGGTTTTTATCAGGGTCCATGAGGGGAGTGGAGGAGGGGAGGTGGGATGTGGACTGGCGGGGTCGCGATGATGTGGCTTGGCAGCAGCAAATGCAGGTACACGATAAGGTGCACCCAGTTCCGATTGCTGCTGCTAGGGCGAGACCACACAAGGCCAGAGCAGGCCGGTAGGCAAGGTGAGGCAAGACAGCGGAGCGAGTGCGGCGTGCGTGCGTGCGTGTGTGACGTGAATAGGTGACAAGGCTGGGGAGGGAAGCCGAAAGGCGGCAGCGGCGGAGGAGAATTGGCCAGGGGCGCAAACAGGACAGGAGAGGGCAGGATGGGATTCATCAGAGCCGGAGCGTGGTTGGAGGTTCACGTACCGTAGGTCTTGAGATTTTCGATGGACATAAACTCGGAGTTCCTGGGGTGACCTTGGGAAATGGGTTTTGTAAAAGTGGAGGATGTTTTCAGCGACCGCTGGCTTGGAGAGCGCCTCGCTGTGAGTGGAGTTGGACGGAAGTGCGGGTGTTTGTGCGACGGAGCGAAGCGGTTTGAAGGGTGGCGAGCGAAGGGCTTTGCGACAAGAGCTGAGCGACGAGTTGGGTTGGAGTTGGTTCGCGACGGAGTGATGCGCGGTGGATGAGGCCAAGGATGAGGGCTTCTTCTTGACTTTCGACGGGTTGAGGAGGGAAGGGAAGAGGAGGGAGAGAGGGTTAAGAGGAGGGGCAGCGTGTGGGCGGCGCTTGGTGGGCGGCGGGAGGGAGCAAGGAATTGGCGCCTCAGATGTCAGGCCGCAACCCCTGGTTGTGCGCTTCGGCCGCCGTCCACCACTGTCCACCATCCACTATCACTGGGCGGGCCACCCACCAGAGGCTTGAGAGCCACTACGGCCGCCAGCCACGGGTGCCCGTCCCTCTCGGCGGCGGGCCTCCAGCACCAGAATCAGCAACAGTACGATGGTACATGTGAGTGGGCACACATAATTCACACACACTCACCATATCGAACACACCTTTCCAGTCACACCGCCACTAGTGGCAATGGGCGTCTATCGTCCTC